>JAQIXH010000643.1:0-11895 GCA_034700145.1 Panagrolaimus detritophagus | reverse complement strand
ACATCTGGAACAATAAAGTTCGCAATCAATTCTTGACATAAAATTATTATAATTTCCACCTGCTCCATTATAAGTAAAAGCAGAACATTTTCCCAAATTTGTGTCATAATAAAAACGAGTTGATGATGCTGTTCCTTGTTTTTGAACGCCGGAATGATAAATAGCACCTCGAGTATGAATTGAAGGGTCAAGGGGTCGTCCACCAACAATTCCACAAACACTCGCTAAAATAGATATTGTAACATTTTTATTTTCTAATTATTGTAATTTTCACTCACTAACGCTGGGGCAGCACCATTGTATTGAGCCAATTGTTTTGCATTCATAATTTGCTCCACATGTTGCAGTTTGTGAACAACCTGTGACTGGTGTTTCTTCAATAAATGTTGCTCGTACATCATATTCTGGACTTCCACGAGCACAAGCTAAATTTGTTTTATAAATTTAAATTAAAAATTTCGAAAAAAAAATTTTTACCATCTCTGCAAAATGATTCACAATGTTCAACAGTTCTAAAATTATTTGGACTGTGTTCTCCGGCACCACTTGCAAATGGATCCCATAAAAATTGTTGACACATTCCTGTTACAGCATTATACCACCATCGAGGTTCAGATGGATTGGGACCTGTTGCGGTTGGTTGAACACAAGTAAAAGCTCGATTTGGACAACAAATTCCATTTGCTTTTTCACTATATCCAGCTGATGTTAAATCCATAACAGAAACAAATTCAACACAATCATAAAGATCTGCCAGATAGCTGTTATCAGATGGAAAGAGGCAGGCAGAATTTCCATTACCCATTTCATCACTGCCCATTGTTTGAGAAATTACTGTACTTTCAGTGTTACATAAAACTGGTCCTGGGCCATCATTTTGTCGAGGATGACTTGGATCAGATAAAGCAGAAGTGTAACTAAATCAAATTGTTAATTAAATTTTGAGATTTTTTTAAAATTACCCAGCGCCTTCTGGTAATGGACAAGTAATTGCAAGGGTATTTTCATTTGCATCATGAACATCCAAACAAACATGCCCATCTCGAGTTGCTCTTTCAACTTTTTTATCGCCACATCTGCAAGTCCCGACACCAGCGCTGGTATCACAAAATGCTTCAGGCCAAACACTGCTGCACTGTTCATTGTAAACACAACCGGGTTGTCCAGGTTCAATTTCTACAATTTTAAGAAAATTTGGATATTTTTACGATGAAATTTACTTTGATAACAATAACTTTCAGCAGCAATATAAGTGGTCAAGCAAGAGCAAAGCCCGGCATTACAAAACATGCCAGCCAAACAATCGGTATTAAATGCGCAAGCATCTCCGACTCTTCCACTTCCTGTTTGCCTTTTATCCCTTCGAGCATTTATGGGATCTAAATATTTTTTATAAACTAAAAATGCTTTTTTAATTGTTACAAACCTGTAACAAATAATACCACAAATAAATAATGTAAAATCATTGGTATTAATTAATTAAATTTATTGAAAAATAACAAATAACAACAATAAAGGATTAACCCCCGTTTTTGGCTTGAAAAAAATTTGCAAGCCAAATGGAGCTTACAATTAATACAGATATTACTTTTTTTAATGCTGGAAAAAATCAACGTTTACAATAAATAAAAGAATGAATTTGCGAACGTAAAAATTGAGAAAGAGATAATATATCTTACGCGAAATAAAATTGTTAAATAACAATATGAAACAACAAGAAGGATGGAAGGGATATTAATGATGAGGGACAACAACACCTTATTAAAAGTAGTAATATTCCATAACAATAAAACAAAAAACCCGAAAAAATAATTTTTTTTTATCTTATTTATTATTAATTCTCTTGTTATGGAGAAAACTGACTCGCAAAGGTGGTCGTCAAAGTTAAATGAGTGACCAAATGAGACATCTTTGTTTTAAAGGAATCAGAATAAAAAAAGAGAGAAGAACATTGAAAGAGGACGTCGTTATATAAAATATGTCGAAATTGAGTCGTGAGAAGAGCCGTCAATAAATAAAAAGAAATATGGAGTTAAAATTACTATGTTAAAGCAAAAAAAATTTTGTAAAGAAATAAAGAAGGGAATTTTTTTAAAACGTTGCTTAAAAAGGGGTGAAGCAGAATAAGAAAAAAAGAAGTTTTGACGACGACATCGACGTTTGCGCAATGGAAGAAGCTGTCAATCATCATGGTTGGCCATCGGCTACCTCATAGCATATCCCACCAATCGGACGAGAATGTGGAGGACAAGCACGTTCTAAAAAATACATAAAATTTTAATTTTTTGAAATTTTGTATTTATTTTAATGCTATATTCTTTCTCTTTTTTTTTCTTTATATTGGTCATTGTCTTGAAATGACATATCTTCGATTTTAAAGTTTAAACAAAACAAAAAAAAGACTAACCACAATGTCTTTGAATTATTCCGTCACTGACAAGTCTTTGAACTTGTACTGTATTATGGGGACAACCATCTGCAAATAAAATATAACATTAATGAAAAAAGAGTTTAAACAAACTAACGTTGTCCAACATCATCTCTAAGTCTCAATGAACAACAAATGAAAGATCGGCTATTTGTTCGACTTCTTTCACATGAATATCCCATTGGACAAGTTTTAAGCCGAGGATCACATGTTACTGGAGTATGAGTTGCAGGATATATTAAAGAGGCACCCCAAGGGCATTGATCATTTTCTAAAATATTTTTTTTTGTCTAAAATGTGTTTATAAATTTTAAATTACTATGTGAAATAATTTTTGCTTTTGTAAATGAAGAAGCAGCATTATTATGTGAACAACAGAAATAATCATGTCCATTATAAACACATTGATAACCTTTTGGACATCTAGCTTTTGAACATTTTTGTGGTTGTCCATTGAGTAAATACGGTATTCTTCCACGTGGACAAACATCTCTTGTATGAAGAACACTATTTTTTCTTCCTTCTGGAATTCCACAACAAAGATATTGTTGTTTAATTGCATTTAATTGGCAATAATAATTTTCCGGACAATTGCTTGTCATTGGTGAACAAAATTGTACTCGATCTGTTACAGGATCTCTGTAGGCTGTTAAACTTGGATTGAAACATTTTGTAATCACTATAAAATTTTATTCATTTTTTTATTTTACAAAAAAAAACTAGCTTACATGGCTTTGGTTTAGCATTAACTTTTGGCCTTCCACTTGTCGTTGATTTGGTTTCAACTTCTTCTTCCAAGACGCATTTACCATTTTCTTCAACGTGATTTCTCTTACAATTGCATCTGCCAGAAATACAATAACTTGTTTCTGGGCATTGTCTTGAAGAAAGACACCGTTCACCAATTTGAACCAAACTTTGACAAATTCCATCAAGTAAAATTTGTTTTTCATTACAAGTTGGAATAGGTTGACAATATTTTCCATTAAGTTGCATATTTTTAGCACAAACACATTTTCCTTCTTCACAAATTGATCCACCATTACATTGTTTGCTATGCGTGCATTCGTCTCCTGGTTCAGCTCTTCGTAAACAAATTCCATCAACAAATATTTTTTCAACGGAACAATCTTCTGCAAATAATTTGATTTGATTTTACGATTTTATTTATATTTTACTTACTTGATTGTACTCTAATTGTGCAACAAATGTGTTGGCCACTTAAAGTTTTTTGACAAGTATATCCATGTGGACATGTTGGGGAAGTAGGAAGACATTTTTCTGGTTCACCACGAAGTCCAATAAAGGCAACTTGATCATTGGGGCAACCAGCAGAAACACCACAACATTGGAATTGATTATTGGTGGAAGAAAATTGACAAAAATATCCAACTGGGCATGTATGCCCTCCAGCAGTACAAACTCTTGCAATATCACCATCTTGAAATGCAATTTGTGAAGGTGGACATCCGTCTTTTTTCTTTTCTGGAACTGGTAATGGCCGATTTCCACAACATTGATATCTTTGATTTGCTGTTGACCACTGACATGTATATCCACCTGGACAAGGAGCATTTGGAGGATTAAATGGATCACAATTTGCAATTTCATTAGCAATCATATAAACAAAATTTCCTGGTGGACATCCGTCATTAACTGAAACAACATGTCCCCTACAACAAAATCCTTCATTTGAGCCATGTGTTGCTCTACAAGTATATCCATTCGGACATGAAACAAATGCGCCCATTGTACAAATTCTTGGTTGTTGACTTGATTCATCCACAAGGAATTCAGCTTCATCCGGGCAAATCGCTGAAGCATCAACTGCGATTCAGTAAAACAAAAAAGTAATTTAATAACTTACTGGTAGCTGAACAACAAAAACCTTGGAAAGACCCTTTCAAATATGATTGACAAGAATATCCATCTGGGCACATTTCTTTTCCAATTGTACATCGAATTGGATTACCATGACGAGGATCACGATAAAGAAATTTTCCAACAGGACAAGTTTTTCCATTAACAGATGAACAACAATAATATTTATTTCGTTGTAAATTAAAACGGCAAAGATAATTTGAGGGACATGAACCTTCCATATTAATCATGCATTCTTTGGCAGTCATATCATAGGCATTTACATAAGCTTTTTCACTTTCAGGACAAACTCCCATATCCGATGAACCACAACAAACATAATTATTTAAAAGGGCATTAAAGGTACATTCATAATTTGGGGGACAACTATTTTTAAGGGCTTCATTGCAAAGAATTGGTTTATGGTCGTTGGGGTCCATGTAAACGACACTTCCAGCGGGACAAGCTTGAATAAATTAAAAATTGTTTTGGGTCAAATTTTTATAAAAAAACTTACAATTGCTCATACAAAAATTGTTGCATTTTGAAAGTGAAACAAAATTATTTTGATTTCCATCGCATCCATTATATTGGAAGGGCGAGCATTGCCCTGTTACAATATTAAAATAATATCGAGTAAGCTGATGTGATCCACAAAGGGTTCCTTGAAGAGGTGGAAGTGAACAAACATGCGCTTTTGTTGGACAACAACGATTTATTGTATTTGAAGAAACAAATACAGATGTACATTCATGACTGGAAGGACAAACTTCTTGAGAAGTACAAACCATTAATTGACCAGTATGATCTCGCATTGGTAATCCACCATGTGGACAACCGCCAACTCCACAATATTCTTCACAAGTATCACGTGATGCAAAATTATTTGAATTTCCATCACAACCATTATATTGAAATGAATCGCATGCTTGTGTTTGAGTATTATAAAAATATTTAAATGTTGTTCCAGCACCACATTGAACTCCACTATCTTGTGTTAATGAACAGGTATATGATTTTGTAGGACAACAACCCCATAGGTTTCCATCAAAATAGCATTCATAATTTGGTGGACAATTAGAAGCTCCATGATTGCATTGAACAAAATTTCCAAATGTATCTTTGTAAGCTTGTCCTTGCATGCATCGAGGTTCAGCTAAAACAAAAAAAATATTTTTTTAGTTTCGAATTGTTTCAAAAACATACGAATAGCATTTTTACAAAAATTTTGGCATTCTAAAATTGTTTCAAAATTGTTGTCATTTCCTTGGCAACCAGTAAATTCAAACATTTGACATTGTCGGCTTACAGCATTATACCAATATCTTTTAACATTTTCTGTGCAATCACCAACTCGAAGTGGTTGTGAACAAATTGTTTCTAAAAATATCTTTGAATCTCTTTTTCAGATTTTGAATAACAAACGTTTTCGAGGACAACAAACTCCTTGATCAGCCTTGCATTCATGAGAGCTTGGGCATTGGCTGTTTGATTGACAACGTTGTGATTCTTCGCCAATTTTTAGGGGAGTTCCACGATCACATTGTACTAAAAATTAAATTTTTGTTTTTTTAAGCCATGAATGTAGCTTACAACGAGCACAAAACATTTCACATTCATGTTTAGATAAAAAGTTATTGTAATTTCCTCCATTTCCTTTATAAACAAAATCTTGACATCTTCCACTTGAAACATCATAATAAAATCTAACATTTTCTTTTGATGTATGACTTGTAAATCCGGGATGATAAGGAGTTGTTCTTGGATGTAAATCTAATGTGCGTCCACCTTTTGTGCTACAAATCGATGATGGAGTTGGACAACAAAGATGTTGACTTCCAATTGCTGTACATTGATATTCATTTGCACATGTTATAGAAGTTGAACAACCATGAATTGGACGTTCAGCATAAACATTTGCTTCATTTGTATATTGTGGACTTCCACGTGAACATGTATCACGGCAATATGATTCACAATGATCAATAGTTCGGAAATTATTAGCACTATGAAATTGTGCTTGTGTTGCAGCAGGATCCCATAAAAATTGTTGACAAGTTCCTGTAACAGAATTATACCACCACCGTGGCTCTGTTGGATTAGGACCAGTAACTTGTGGTTGAACGCATGCAAGAGCACGCGAAGGACAACAAACACCATCAGCTGATGGGGAATATTGTGATTGAGGGAATTGGGCTTGAAGTTTAACACTTGGAGCAGTATGAATACAATCATAAAGATCTCCAACAAATTCTCCAGTACTTGGCCAAATACATGAAGCACCCCCATGAAGTCCAGCAACTGGCTCTACGGTAGCAGAAGACCCTGTGGTGCAACCAACTGGAAAAGAACCAAATTGTGGAGCAGGATCATTGAGAGCAATTTTAAATCCAGCACCTTCTGGTAATGGACAAATAAAATATAGAGGTGACGTGCCACCAGTTCCTTGGTCTTTAAGTGATACACAAACCCATCCATCTCTGGTTTCTCTGGCAACATGAGTATTTTCAGGGCACCGACAAGTACCAATTCCAGAGTCAACATTACATTTTGCATTTGGCCATACAGCTGAGCATTGAACATCATATGTACAACCAGGCTGATTAGGATTAATTTCTAAAAATAATAATTGTATGAAAAAAAGGGATTACATTTTTTTGAATGTAAACAGCTTACTTTCATAGCAATAGCTTTCTCGAAGAATGTAGGTGCTTAAGCATGTACATAATCCGGCAGAACAATACATTCCCTGCAAAAATATGGATAATAAATTAAAAAAGGCTAAATTAATTTTAATAGAAACATACACTTAAACAATCGGTATTAAAACTGCAAATATCTCCAACCCGACCAGAACCTGAAAAATGACCTGAACCAGAAAAGCTTTAAGCTGTTCTATTGCTAGTAGTGTTAGTAATCGGAGCGTCTGCCCCCGTAACACATGTATAAAATTTGCATACCTGTTACAGCTGATTGTCGGAAGGTAACTTTTGTTGGATCTTGGCATCCATTATTTTCTTTAAAAATACTTCCGATTGGACAAATTTTTGCTTCAAGTCGTTTATTTTCATTACATACAAGATATGCATCACTGTCTTGTTCAATAATACTAAATTTTAAAAAAAGTAATAAACAAGTTTAAATAAAATTTAGAAAATTACCCTTGAGAATTACAGTGATAAATTGGTAATTCTTTATCACTATCACATGCATCATTTTCATTAAACCAATTTGAACATTGCGAACAACTTTCTCCCACTCGACAACTATGACTAACATTGTCGTCAAAAAATTGTAAATTTAATGACATTGTTTCTGGAGGATTATAAAATGCATTTCCCATAGAATTTAATGATAAAGGAATTTGTGAAAATACTACAGGAATGAAGGCAAAAGATATGAATAAAAATGTACGAATAAAATTCGTCATCTTTGACGACGGCAGTGGCAGAAGGGAAGGCAGGCAGTGATGGAAGAAAGCCTTGCCAAAAAAAATATTCAAATTCTAGAAAAAAATGAAACTTTAAAAACGAAAAAGAATTCAAACGTTTAAAATAAATCAAAAAACAAATGAATTCTAAATTTGAAAAGAAAGAAGCTTTAATTAAACAATGTCAAACATTGCACCGCCTTTGTTGAACATTTTTTAATCAAACAAAATTCGAAAAAGAAACAAAGGATCGAAAAAAAACATCAAGAAAAAAAGACCACCAAATAAGTCTCTTTTCACTTCGTTACAAATGTTTGTTACCTTCAAGTCTTTTTTATAAGATAACTACGCAATTAAAAGCGTTTTGATTTTTTGAAAGAAATTTTTGCTGCTTTTTGATCTTTTTTTTCTTTAATATGCTCCGAAATTGCTGTTGACTGCTGCGCATCTTTTTTTAAGCTTATAGTGTCAATTTCGCGACGACAATGACCGCCCAAAATTTGTGACAGAAGATGCCTGCAAACAATTAATTTGAACTCATCGCCATTTCATTCATTTGCATTCTTAAAATACATTCAATCTTTGTTTAATAACTTTTTTTTATTCGGTAATTCAAATTTAGAAACAAAAAAAGAATATAGAAACATAAAAAAAGGGAAGGATAAGTGGAATATCAACAAGCTTGGGGGAGCTAACGAATCGGCAAACCGGAAGTAGGAAGATATGGGGGAGGTGGAGATGAAATTGGTGAAGTTGCTGGACGTGTTATTGGTGGCCTTGTTAATCGATCACCAGATAATACTGCAGAATTTGATAAAGATGAATATCGTGGAGGCGGGGGAGGATATAGAACTTCAACGGTTGTTGTTTGAACCGAACCTAGGGAAAATTTTTTTTTTGATTTTTATAAAAAAAAATAAAATCAAACCTGGAAGTGTAAAATTAACCAATTCTGAATCAGGTTCAGGTGATGGAACCCAAACTGGTGCAGAATTTGGCCTTGAACCCGTAGATGCTCTATGATGCCCCAAATTTTGTGATAAAATTCCAACTTTTAAACCAAATAACCCGATTGCAACAAGTAACCATGCTAAAACATATGAAAATATAACCAAAAATGGACTTCCACCTTTCGTATTTGCGCTTAATATAAATGCACTTTCTAATACAATTAAAAATGATAAAAAAACAAAAACTGTTGAAGCAGCTATTACAATTTTCCTGAAAGAATTGTTGAAATGGAGCCTTGAAAGATGGAAAAACAAACCTTATTGGATATACTTTTTTTAATAGTTGGAGTCTGATAAAAGTTCTTTCACCCATTTTTACATAAAATAAAAATTTACACAAATTCTGTTTTTTTTTCTTTGATAATAAGATCTAAGGAAAAAATTTATTTAATCTCTTAAGGCTTCACATCTTTTTTTTTGCCATTAATGGCTTCCATGTGCCTCCTTTTTTATTATTGACGCAAATACTTTTTGCTTTTCTTTTAAAGAAACCTGTTAATGCAAATATATTGTTAACACTTAAAAAATTTTTTTTTAATGGAATACTGTAAACATAAAAATTATTAATGATTGTTTGTTTTTTTCAATTTTTTGACACCAAAAAAAAGATGCAAAACGCATATTTTTTTTGTTCATTCTATTTTTGTTGGCTGTCACTTTTAATGCAGACAATGAAAAAAAAGAAGCTAAAACAAAAAATAACATTTATTTATTTTTATACATCTTTTTTACTTGGTACAATAAATTCTTCAACAATTTTTCCGTCATCATTTTTTTCAAAAACATTTTCTTGTGCATTATCATATTCTTCTTCATCACTTCCTTCAGTAGATGATTCAGATATTACTTCATATTTGATCAATTTACTTTCCAAATATGCAATTCTTGTCTTTAATTTTTCATCGGTGCTTATTCTTTCCGCAACCAATCTTGCAATTCTAAAGTTTATAAAAAATTTTTAAAAATCTTTTCATTTTTATTATATTTTTTCATAGCTCATTAAGCAAATCAAATAAAGGAGTGCTAAAAAAGAAGAAGAGAAAAATGTGCTATCGCTTTACTTACTTTTGTTGCAATAATCTCACATTTGTCTGTAATTCATCGGCTATTTCTTCAGCGGTCTTATTTTCTTCCGGCGCATTTTCATCAAGAAGATTATCTTTTCTTAAAATTTCACGTCCCTTTAAAAAAATTATTTTTTTCAAAATTTCATCATTGAAAGAAAAAAAAAATAAAAACTACTTTTTGAATGAGCATTTTTCTTGCTTCCGGGTACTCTTTTAATGCTGTCCATAAATCAGTTTTATTTAAAACAAAAAGATCCGTGTATCCAACTGAACGAACATTTGCAGTTCGGCGATTACCATTTTTACTGCCTTAAAAATTAAAAAAAAATTTTTGTCATGAGTTAATAGAAAGATGTACCAGCAATATTTAAAATACTTAATTCACCAAAAACAGCTCCTTCAATGAGGGTTGCATATACGGTAATTCCATCATCGGCAACAACTTGTAATTTTCCTCTTTTTACAATATACATTTCTCTTCCAATATCACCTTTACGACAAATAAAATCACTTGGACTAAAAACTTGTAATTTTAATTTAAGTACAAGTTCAGCAAGTAATCCAGCTTCACAATCCTATAAAAAAGTTTTATTTCAATCAAAGCTTCGACAATCCTCAAAAAAACATACTTGAAAAATTCGAACTTTTCTCAAAGTTTCAAAATGTACATGCATTGCAATTTCTGCTTGTAATTTATCAGGTAAAACTTCCAAAACTTGTTGATCACTTAATCCCTGCTTATTATCCCATAAATAATCAAACCATTTAATAACTCGAATTTCAAGGGCTTTACTAACCCTTCGAAGCTCCATAAATTGTTTAATTGAATCCATTTTTGTTTGAAAATCTGCTCTTGCTGCACTCATATTTGAAATCATTGTACCAACATTACCAACAATTGTAGCAAAAATTAAAACGCCGCACATTAAATCAAGTGTAACAAAAACAAATTCAATATTTTGTTGCGGCCATGGAACTTCACCAATTGTTGTTAAAATTAATGTTGACCAATAAAAACTATAAATATATCGACGAGCAAGAGTATCCGAAACGCTTACACCACTTTAAAAATAGAACAATTTTTTATCAAAATTTTGACAACAGAAAAAAACTTACGGTGGCATACTTTGAATATTTTTACTTCCATAAACCCATGAATCAGATCCTAATCCAACACTTTCAGATATTAAAAAATAGAAGCATGCATTCCAATGTATTATTACACAAATATACCAAACAACTGCCGCAACACGAAAAATATTTGGCATTGAACTTCTGCAAAAAATTCGATATAAAAGTTTCAAAAAATCTTTTGTTTCTAAACCTCGTTTCAGTTTGTTCCATAAATTTTTGAATTCTATCACGTCGAAGTAGTCTATTCATTCGATAAATTGGTTGTGGGCGTCGAAATATCATCATTAAAATAAGATCAACAGGAAAAAAGCTGCAAATATCAAGTCGAAATTGTAAACTTTTTACATATGCTTTTGTTGTTCGTCCAACATCTCGAACAAGTAATCCTTGATCAAGAAATCCTAAAATCACCAAACTATTATAAATTTAATTGAGGCATAAATATTATTTAAAACCTGTTCGAGATCGTATAAACATATCTAAAAAATAAATAAAATCAAAAAATACATCCAAAAGCATCCATGGAAACCATAAATACCCGGCAGCAATGTCATAAAAAACAGCTCGAGCAATAACAACCTTCAAAAAATTTAATTAATTAGATTCAAAAAATTAAACAAACAATTAAATTATAAACATATGCCATTGAAACGATTGCTAACCAATAATAAAAATACCCTGCATTACTATCAAATACCAGCTTATTTAAAATATATTTTAACTTATTCTTTTTATATTCTTCATGATCATCAGCTTGGATTAAAGTTGATAAACCAAATTTTTTTAAAAATTCTGTTTGATTTTGTGTTACTGCATTTATTCCAGAAGAATCAGCAACTCGACTTTTTCGAAATCGAATACTTGAAAGCCCTTTGAAACTCTGTAACAAAAAGTTTTGTGGAGTAATTATTTTAAAAAGGAAATTATTACTCGTGCAATATTAACAAATTTCGAAATTGGTTTTAT
>JAQIXH010000642.1:0-11896 GCA_034700145.1 Panagrolaimus detritophagus | reverse complement strand
TTCGTCATTTACGTCGATTCTATATTGATGAATACAAAATTGCATCAGATGAACGCAATAAACTTAATAAGTGAGTCCATTTTTATTTCTAATCGATTCGTTTTCAAAGTTTTGTTTTTAAAAAAAGTAACTTCTTTGGCTACTTTTTTGGCGAATTTTGGTAATTAAGGCTTAACAAAAAGTCGCAAAACATTTTGAAAAAAAAAGTTCATTGTTAAACAGTACTGTTTTATGGACGTTTAAAGGAGATTAATTTTTATGACGGAAAACATTGAAAAAAGAGTCACCTAAATTCTAAAAGTGTCAAACTTTTGTGACAACTTTGACCACTTTGTCGCATCGTTACAACTCTTTAAAAAAATTTTTCCAGCATTTTGTAAGTTCATTACTAAAAAGATGATAGGCAACTTGCGACAAAATTGGTAAAAGTGTCACAAAAGTGTGACACTTTTCAAATTTCTGTTACCTTTTTTCTCAGTCGTAAGTGCAAATATTGGACACTCATTTTCATAGTCAAGATTCAATGAATTTTTATAATTTTGTAACACAACTTTTGTGTGTTGATGGATTTTCTAACATTTAAAATGTAACCTTGATATATAAAAATTATTCAAAATGTTTAAAGTACATATTTATTTTTAGAGCTCGTGAACATATGGATTTAATGAAGCATGAAGTAAAGCAAGCAAAAACAACAGAACAAATTGAAAAGAAGGCAGTTTTCTATGAAGAAGCAGTTGCAGCATTTGATTCTCAAGCAACAAAGGTCATTGAATGTTTATCACAACTTCCAACAATTCAACAATCACATGTCAAAGATATTGTTGAATATTTTGAAACAATTGGGCAATTTCATACTAAAATGGCTGGGGCAATTGCAAAGCGTGATTTTTAAAAGGAGGCGGACGGTTTGATATATTTTTTTAACGTTTTTTTTCGAATCTTATAGCCTTGAACATCTGGTAAAACAACAACAGAAAAGACCCTGATCCATAGTTGTTGCGCTTTAAAAATGGTTTTCTGAAAGCCAGAACTTTTTTACCAGGTCAGATAAAAAATTAACATTTTTTATAACCCGATGAGACGAGCAAAATGTTAAAACAGAATTTTTTATCTGACTTGGTGAAAAAGTTCTGGCTTTCAGAAAACCATTTTTAAAGCGCAAGAAACAGCACCCTGTGCTGATCGGCATACGTTTCGAAAAAAAACGTAAAAAAATATTTCAAACCGTCCTCCTTTAAGTGAATTTTACAATAAAGTTTTTTTATTATTTTTATTATTTATGGTAAAATTATTTTAAAAGAAATTGGTATTTGATTTTTTGAACCTTTAATTTCGTTCTTTGTGATTGATATTTTTTTCACATTAGTAAATATTTATTGAAATATTAACAATAAAATAAATATAATAAAATTATGGCTATTGGGGGTTGTAAATTTATGTCATTTTTTGCGAATGCACTGCTCCATACCGGAACAGGGGGTCAGAAATCTGACCCCACCGACCAACCGACCGGCGAAGCCGGTCGGAAAAAAAACGAGCGAAGGGGGGAGTACGTTAAAAATTCAAAATTTTGGATGAAAATTTTAGCACATAAAGTATTCCAAATTCTTAAATAAACTTGACAAATATTCGATTTTTACAAATATTATTTATTGACTACTAAATTTTATTGACTACAGTCTTTAGCATATAAAAAAGAGTAAAAATATATGTGAAAAAAAATTATTACAAAAATTAAGTTTCAATAGGGTTTTTAATGAAAATAGTATCTCTTTTTTCCCACATTTCTTTCATGTATTCATTATAAACCAATCTTGCATGGATAGGATCATCTTCCTCGTCTTCTGCGCCATATCTTGGATTATCAGGTCCACGAGGAATTTGAGCATCACTTTCTAAATGTCCTCCTGCTTTCCAATCAATTAAATACTTTTGACAATCAAAATGTTTTAATGGCGGGCCATTAATTCTGATAGTAAGAAGAGCGTCAATAGTTTCAACAGCCATACAGGTTCTTCTTTTATCCAAAGAATGGAAAAGTATGGAGAAACCACGCTCTGCATCACTGCTTCCGACAGGAACGGTTAATGCGCTTGAGATGTACTGCAGCAATTCTGGGCTGATTTCAATAAGTGTGCTTGCAGCTTGTTTTTGCAAAATTTTGTTGAAAAAGACTTCAGCTGGAAGTTTGGTCCACTCTTTAAAGTTTTCATAACCAACTTCAACTGCTACACTTTCCAATAAATTATGAAGTTGAACACCAAGATTGGGGGAATTGATTTTCAATCGTTCGGCCAGCTGCCTATGCTTATCATTTGCATTTGCTGGGAAATTAAGTTTACTTCTTCCCAAATCGACAGTGATGGTTGTGGGATTTAGGATTTCAAAGTCTTCCAAATTTTCATCAGCATAATATTTGTCCAAGCTTTTGATCAGTCCATCAAGATATTTTTGTCGGTAACTTTTCAACGATGGCCAAGAGGTACGACGGTTGTGGTCAGAAAATGTAAATTGTTCGTCATCAATTGATTCAATAGGATCGTCCAAATACATTGGAACACTGTCGTCAAGCCTTGCAGAGCTGTCAAAAAAGTATGGTTGACATGCCATACCTCTTTTCTTCTCCCCATTAATCCTGCAGCTTATTCTGCTAACAGCGCCAGAAAGAAACGGACCAGGGGTAGTTTTGAAATCATTCAAACGGCTCTTCAGATTGAGATAGGATGACTTTTGACCAGGTAAAACTCCTGCAGTTCTTTGATAAGTTTTCTAATATTCCTTCAGCAAAAAAAGGTATCTTGAAAAAATGCTATTGCAGCAAAGAAATTTGCATCAGTGATTGTTGTAAGTTTATCAGCAACAGCGCCTTTTTCTTCCCATTGTTCTTCGTCAGCAGTTGATGCCAAAGTGGAGAGATTTTTCCACATGCAAGCACAAGTTTGTTCTAATTGTTGCCATCGATGCAACTGATATCGTGCGAGAAAGAACAACTGAACCTCCTCCAGAAGCAGCTCTTGCACCAGTCCGAGCACCAGTACTAAATACTCTTAAAAACAAGTTAGCGACAGCTCCCTGCCGTGCTACCATGCTTTTAACAGTAGTTAAAATAATAATCATAATAACAGTGCCGCAACTTGGGGGGGGGGGTGCCATGGGTGCCATGGCACCCCCTTTGTGGGCCAAATTTCCATACAAAATTAAAATTCATACTAGGTAAAATGTTTTTTTTTGAACTTTTATATGGAATGGCACCCCCTTAAACGAAATGGCACCCCCTTAAATCTCGGTGGCGTTGCGGCACTGCATAATAAATAAAATATTAAGTTATTCCATTGCATAAACTGTTCAACTTTTATTTCTTCGAAAATTAAAACAAAATAAGTAGCAAATGTAACCAATGAATAAAAAATGATGTGATACAAGTGAAGTAACAACGCAAAATATATATTGTGAAGGATGCAACAAAAGAAAACTAACACCTGTCAAAGACAATATAGAAAAAGCCTCTTAAAAATAAAATACAGAAAATGGGGGGGGGGTGAAAAAAAGTCGATGTCTAAAAAAAAGGTCGCCAAAAAGATCTACAGGGGGGACCCTTTGAAAAAATGAAAAAATTGGACCCAAAAATATACGCAAAGGGGGGACCCTTTGAAAAAATGAAAAAATTAGAACCAAAAAAATACGCAAAGGGGGGACCCTCCGGAATTAGAAGAAATTCGGCGGAGCGAAGCTCCGCCGAAAAATTTTTTACATATACCAAAGTCGAGCTCGCAAAATTCGCCCAGCATGACGAGACCCACCGGACCTCAGATCAAAAAATCTGACCCCCCTGTTCAGGTATGGTCTTCATCCAACTTTCCTTTTTACAAATTGTAACTGATTGTTTTTTTTTAATATAAATTTGTAAATTTTTTTAGTCTATGAATGATAAAAAAGTTGGTGATTTCACATTTGAATTTTTTGTATTTTCGAAACCGGTTTTGTATGCCGTTGGATCAATTAAAAAATTTGTTTTACATGGTCCTGTGGTAGTAGATGTTGATATGATTTTTGATGCTTTAATTCATGAAGGTATAATAAAACAAAAATTATGTGGAAAACTTATCACCGTTTTTTTCTTCTAGGTATTGAACATGTATGTGTTCGTAAAAAGATACCCGAAAAAAGTTTATCAAAATTATGCCAAATAACTACAATAAAAAATTTATCTGGTCCTTTTACATATTCTGTAAGTTTATGAAATTACCTTATTTTCTGTTTACAAAAATAATTTTTCAGCATTTGCCATTGATTTGCTCAAAAAGTTCTGCTTTTAGTTTTTACACTGATTTCAAAGAATTAATTAAAGAAAAACCTGAAAAGTAAGTTTTTCGAAAACAAAACAATTTTCTAATCTTTATTTTTTAGCTTTTCAATGCCATGGGTTAAAGATCTTTTAATTAGTTCATATTATGAAATTCCTGATTTCACAGAAAATTCTGCACAACTTTTCTCGAAACAAATTTTAGAAATTTTTCCAAATCTTGAAACAATGAATATTTATTTTCATTGTGTTCATTTTACTTGGAAATCTGTCTACCAAATTATGAAAGTTATTGAACCGAATTGGTTTAAAAATTTATCAGAAAATGTTAAAGGAAAAATTGATTCATATGAAAACCTTGAGGATGTAGAATCAGAAGAGGTGTGTTTTTTAAATACGTCTAAAATCTTTTAACAAGCTTTTTTAGTGGGATCAACTGATTGAAGAAGATCAGGAATTTGTTGTTGATAATTTGAAGGCACAAAGAAATTTTTTTATTCATCAAAATTTGGAACTTAATTTTACATTACGACGTTAACCATTTTGGCATGAAAAAAATGTAAGATTTTTGTTTTGTATATGGTATTGAATGTTGATCTTTTTTTTCGTTATGTTTTTTACAATAAATATTATTTTATTTACAGTTTTATCATATCAGAAGTTGCATTTTTTATCTGACAAATTTAAGGATTTTTGTTTATTCTTACAAATAAATTTATGTGAATTTTATAAAAAAAGTTGATTTAAACTTTAATGAAAAAATTCTCAGTGAACGACGTTGTTATGATAAAAAAATTGTTGTGATTCTTGCAAAACCATATAAAAAGATAATATTGCTTATTATCATTATAACAAAAAAAGTTTATTATTAGTAATTATAATTTATTGCTTTAACATTTATATTTTATAAAATAAAGAAAAATTAAGACATATAATTTGGTTTACAAAAATAATGAATAACTTTTTTAAAATTAAACAAATGTTAAATAAAAACCTTTAAAAATGTGAAAAAATACTAAAATGGAAGGAAAAAACCTTAACACCTGCTTTTAAAAAAAATTAATTTCGACAGCATTGCCATTTAAAGTTATCACCACAACAACTGGAAAAACTTGTATGTCCGGGAGAGTGAACACAATTTCCCCAACCACAAATGCATTGAGAATTGCAAATTCCACGACGAACTCGCTTTAAAGTTGCTTCAACATTTGAAGCTTGAAAATCTGGAAATTACTTGGTTACTTTTTTATTTATAAAAATATAACAAGGATGGCCGAGACAAAAAAATTGTATATAAAGTTTGTATCTTTTAAAGTGTGAAAAATATCAAATTCCGTAATAAATTTAAATACTTCCCTTGTTTGTTAAAATAGTTTCGTTGAACGTTTCCATCTGCAAATTCATCTAATTTTGTGCCCTCAAAGTTGTCTTCCATATTCCAAGCTGATACAAGAATCACAAAAAATGCAAGCATAAAAGTAAAGAATAATCCAGAAAGCTTCATTGTTGATTTTTAACTTGAAAGTATCAAAAATATTGAACGTGGTTTACTTGATAATTTCGATTACTTTTATAGTATTAATTTGTGAAAAATATACATTTATCAATAAACTGTGGACAAAACTCATACGTAGAATGCCTCTTTTTGTTTTGAATGAGTCAATAGCTTCTCTTTGTTCTCTTTTTTTTGTCCACAAACTTTTCAACTGATAACTGATAATTTCTATTGTTTTTCTGTAATTTAATGACTCCAAAGTAAGATAAGCATTTGACTCATTTAAATGTATTTTTGTGCTTGACTTTTGTCCACAATTTGTTGTTTAAAAATTAATTTGTCCACAAATTAATACTATAAAAGTAATCGAAATTATCAAATAAAACACATTCGACGCTTTTGTTTTGAATTATTTTAAAAAACAAGAATGAAGTTTTCTGGAATATTTTTTGCTTCTACGTTTGTCTTTCTTGTTCTCGTCGTGTCTGCCCGCAATATGGAAGACAACTTTGAGGAGACCAAATTGAACGAATTTGAAGATGGCAGTGATCAACGTAATTAC
Organism: Panagrolaimus detritophagus; assembly: GCA_034700145.1. Taxonomy (NCBI): domain Eukaryota; kingdom Metazoa; phylum Nematoda; class Chromadorea; order Rhabditida; family Panagrolaimidae; genus Panagrolaimus; species Panagrolaimus detritophagus. Next base: position 5,533 of record JAQIXH010000642.1, on the reverse strand, counting down.
TTTAGCAGGGATGGTAAGTATTAAAATAAAAAAAATTTTAATTCCAAATTTTTTTGTATTCAGAAGAATCTGTTTCAAATGTTGTTGAAGCAACTTTAAAGCGTGTTCGTCGTGCAATTTGCGGTAATCAATGCAGCTGTGGTTGGGGGAACTGTGTTTATCAGGAAGGATATAGAGGATCTATTTGTTGTAGTGCTAACTATGCATGGCATTGCTGTTAAAATCTTTCTTTAATCATGGTCTAATGTTAGGGTTTTTTCTTCTTTTTAACATCTTTAGAGGTTTTTACCTAACATTTGTTGTATTGTAATTATTTATATTATAATTTTAATAAATTGAATTTTTTAAATAAGTATTTAAGGGGTTATATCGGATGGAAAATAAATCCTTTTGCATTACTTTGTATCCTGGAAAAAAACAAAATTTCTTCTAAAATCTTAACATTTAAAGTAAATAAAAGCGATCTTTTTTTTTGGTTTCATCTGAAATTTAGATGAAACCAAAAAAAGTAAAAGTCTTTTGATCTTTTGAATATTTTTGTAATCCTTGTTTGGTCCAATTTTAAAAAAATACGTTCAATAACATAAAGTCGTACAAAAGAAATTCATGTAAAAATTCCAATCTAAGAACCATCTAATCGGAAATAATTTCGGGTAACAGAATCGTTTGAGTCGCTATTTAAAAAAAAAACCTTTTGTTTAGGAACCGTCAATGTCTATTTTTTCTACACAAAAGAGAGAAAAAAATGGCAAGAAAAAACACCCAAGCAGGCGATGATTTCACGATTTGGTGTATATGTGGTTAGCACTTGAAAAAAAAAATAACTAAACAAAATTTTCATGGAACCGAAATGTCACAAAAAAAATTTTTATACGTTTATAGTATTAGTTATTTAAACAAATTTTCTCGCAAAATCGGTTAAAAATATTTTTATTTAAAATTAATATTGTTCTGACTGACCAACATCGGCAGATGCTGAAGCTTTTTAAGTAAAATTCACAATTTGAATTTCAGCAATGATCTTTTTTTTATTGTTTTTACTAAAAAACAGAGACAACAGTAATATTTATAAAATATTAAAAACAGTAATATGAGCAAATTATGTTTGTTTTCGCAAAAAAAGAAAAAAATTGGTTCTTTTCGAAAATGACAAAATAGAATTGAATGAACACAAATCGCTCGTGTCGTTTTTTATAATCATATTTTTTTTTGCAAAAAATATGCAAAGGTCGTCTTTTGCTTTTTATAAAATACGCGAAAGCGAGCAAACAGTGCAATTTTTTGTAAATATTTGATTTTACGAATCGTGAAATAATCGTCTGCTTGGGTTTTTTTTCTTGCCATTGTTTTTTCTCTTTTTTGAGACATTAACGGTTCCTACTTTTGTTTTTTGAATTTTTGATAAATTATATAAAATTTGCATTTGTATTCTATTGAATTATGAGACAAAACTTAAACATAACCGTGTTTGCATTATTTTTAATGAGTCAAAAGTAATTCTTACTCATTTATTGTTTTGCTCATTTATTTTTCAACTGATAACTTTCTTTTTTTATTCATCGTTTTTTTCCCTTTTCTATTATTTACAGTTATTTGTGGATAGAAAATTTCCTTTCATATTGGATGAAATGGATAATTTCAATGAAGGCAGCAGAAAAATTCGCCGAAAAAATGTCGACTACAAATTTTTTTGGAGTTTTTCTAATAAAAGCGATTTCAAAATTTGGTTTAAACAGTTTAAATCAGCAAAAAAGTGGCAAATGTAAGTTTTTTGCAGGTATTTTCTAGCAATCTTTCTTTTTAAGAAAACATATTCGGAAAGATCGAAGGGGAAAAGAATTTGGGTGGTTCATTCACAACACTCTTCGATCTAAAAAGACTTGTGAATACTCCAAATCTCCTCAAAAATTTTGTGAAGCTAGAATAAAAGTGCCAACCAGTGGAGATAAAGAAGGCCGGTTCATCGTAGAACTAAATGAAGATGGATGTGAACATTTTTTATCAGAATTTTTTCCTACGGTACTTTATTTTAACCGTTTTTCAAATAACATACAAAATTATAGTTTCGCAAATTAATTGTCAATTAAGACGCTACTACTACTATAATTATCTTCCAACATCAATCAGTTTATTTTAAAATTTATTTATGTTTTTTTCAATGTTTGTTAAATACATTTGATTCATTTTTCTTCATTTTTGCTTTAAAATTAAACCATTTACATACAAAAATTGAACGCATGAATTTTATAAACAGGTTTTTTACCTTTGAAAAAATTGTTTATCACATCCATAAGAGCTGGTATCTGCATCATAAAAACTATTTTACTGTTGAGATTTACATTATTTGTCAATCGTATGAAAATTGTTAAATATTGAAAAACCTTATTTATTGAGTAAAATTTTTTTTAAATTTAAATTTTTAACATTAATATCGTGTGATATTGAAGAATGAGGCGTTATTTATAAACATCTTAAACTTTTAACTTGCTTTGCTATTGTTTTAAAAAAATAAAAAGGATCAAAAAAGTATTTCTTAAATATTCAAAAAAAAATATTTTCATTTTAAGAATGGAAAAATAAAAAAAAATTTGTGTTCTTTGACAAAAACATAAAATAGAACCCTTTATTCTGCTTTGAAAACTAATGCAGACAAATTTTATAGCGGTGCTGATGTCATCATTTAATAAAAAGATGACGACATTTTTTATTTCGATTTTTGACAAATACTTTTTTCCAAAGCAGCAATGTTTCGAAATATTTTATAAGGTTTTGCAAAATTACGTCGTCACCAACGTTTTGTTTTATTATATTTAATAAATCTGTTTGAATAAATTATTACAAACGATTTTTTAGCTAATAAAAAAAACTGAACAGTCTTCATTTTGTAGACAAACAAAAATAACAAAACAAAATTTCCAAGGAATCGAAGTCTCATAAAAAATTTTTATACATTTATGGTGTTGGTTGTTTGAACTAAGGATGTTAGGGGGTGGCGCGCCCGGGCGCGGGCGTTTTCTTTCAGAGCAGATATCTCTGGGTGCTTTTGGGACCAAATTGTTCGACTAGTTATAGGATGTCTTTAAACAAAAAAGCGTCCAGAGATACCAAGTTTCGCCCAAGTTATAACGATTTGCGCACGGGCGTGCCCCCCTCCTTAGTTAGAACAAATTTTTTTACAAAATCGGTTAAAAATATTTTTACTTAAAATTAATATTGTTCCAAGAAACTTGTTGAAGATTTTTAAGTAAAATTCACAATTTGAATTTCAGCAATGATCTTTTTTTTATTGTTTTTTCTAAAAAACAAAGACAACAGTATTATTCATAAAATATTTTCAAAAACATTGATTTTGAAATGAGCAAATTAGGTTTATTTTCTCAAAAAAAGAAAAAGATTGGCGCTTTTCGAAAATGAAAAAATAGAACTGAATGAACACAAATCGTTCGTATCGTTTTTTTCAATCAAATTGTTTTGCAAAAAAGAAAAGTCGTTTTTAGTTTCAAAATCGATGTTATTGAAAATATTTTACAAATATTACTGTTGTCTTTGTTTTTTAGTAAAATCAATAAAAAAAAGATCATTGCTAAAATTCCAACTGTGAATTTTAATAAAAAAGCTTCAACGTATCTCAACGGCTGCTGAACAATATTAATTTTAAGCAAAAATATTTTTAACCGATTTTATAAGAAAATTTGTTTAAATTACCAACACTATAAATGTATAAAAAATTTTTTGTGACACTAATGATTAGTCTTTTTGCTGACATAGAAACACAACATAAAACACGTCAGTGACATCGGATATGTGGGATTTCTTTTTAAACTAGTTTAACTATATTTTTAAGAAAAGTTTCATGTTTGTCTTCTTTCGGCACATTTGAAACAAAAAAGCTATCAGAAAATCGCATGAAGAAAGGGACAAAGTTTTTTTGTAGTTTCAATTTGTTTTCATATTTTTGGCATCACTATTGTCTATTCCGTGACCGATTACAATATTATATAAACGTCAAAAAAACTGTTTTGTAAACGTTTAAACGCAACTAGAAACAAAAAATAAAGCAAAAAAATCTAAAAATTTTAAAGTATTTTAGTGCGTTTTATTATAAAATTTAATGACGACTTCCGTTTGTGGAGGTGATAAAACTTTAATGAAATCAGAAAAGTTACAAAATGATTGATGAAAATGGTTTCCAAAAAATGTGTAATTTTTTTGTTGTCCGTTTAAAGTTTTAAAACTTTTTATGAAAGGGACAATTTTTTTCATGTGATATGTGATCAATCATTTTTATCATTAAAAAAGAGTTGACTGATAAAAAAGAAAATAGCAAAAAGCAATCAATAGTCTTTTATATTTATTTTTTGCCTCCAGGCATAAGATTATCATTAAAAAATAAAAACACAAAGTAAAAAAGTTTTAAAAAAAACAATGTTTTAAGCAGCAATTGTAGGTTTTCTAAATGCATGAACGATTAACATTGATGGAGAATTTTTAAGATTGAAAATATGCTCTCCAAAAGTTCCAAAAGTTTGTTCTTCTTCAGTTTCTTTTCTGGAACGAATTGTTAATCTTCGAACAAATGAACCATTTCCACGTTCTCTAAGATTTCCAGCATTTTCAACTCCATTCAAATCTTTTTCTTCAGTTTTTATAACCATATTTGAATGTCCCATAATTATTAATTGATTTGAAAGTGATGGACTAATTAACAGCTTTTCCAAAACAGTTTCAATTGAATCTGTTTCAGAATGTAGTTTAACTTTTTGGAAGACAGTATTTTCATTGTTTTCTTTGTACAAACTTTTTGCAGCTTTAATTAAATCTGATTCATGTTTGGCAGTTCCAGATCTCAAATGAATAATTTTAAATGGAATTGCATTTTTTACATGTGATCGAAGTTGTGCTGCAACTTTAAAAGCTTCTCGATCATTCAAAGATCCGCCATTAGCAAAAATGAGTGTAATTCCTTCGAAGGGGGAGCCATGGACGATGGCATCAGTTCCAGATGGACGATTATCAACAAAAACTGCAAGTGTTGTATGATGGGCAGATTCAAGGATAGATGTGACAGCTTTACGTTGGTCTCCACTGGAAAGTAATATTTTATTTGGGTAACAGAAAAAGAACGACAACTCTGCATGGAAAAACAAGAAATTGTGTTGCGCGCAACCTGCAGCAAAAAATTCACTCTTTCGAATTTTTTTTCCAAAAAGAGTGGATTTTTTGCTGCAGCTTGCTCGCAATCCACTTTCATTTTGAGTCTGTCGTGAGAGCTTTAAGATCAAGCTTCAACCAAGTTTTCTTATAGCTAAACCTAAAAATCAGGCAAAAAAGCATTGTTCTTTCTTATTCAACTTTTTTGCCAAAGTTGAATGAAAAACCAAAACTTTTTTCCCTAATTTTCAGGTTCAGCTATAATAAATATTTGTTCAAACTGTGTCTCCCCTTTAAGTTTTACATACGTTTCATCATTCTTTTGCCATGGCAGCAACATTAAATCACATTGTTCATTTTGTGCAATTCTATCAATTTCAAC
>JAQIXH010000641.1:0-11930 GCA_034700145.1 Panagrolaimus detritophagus | reverse complement strand
AATTGTTCTTGTTCCAAGGATTGTGTCATGTTTTAATATCCATTTAATTGAAATTGGATATCTATCTTCCTAAAAAAAATATATATCTTAGATTAAAATTTTCAGTGGATTGTGTTTTTTTTGGTTGTTCGATTTAATAATATCCGGCATAGAAAGTTTTTTTTATAAAATTGGTGTTTTTTCATGAAGAAAAACTTTTTGTTTTTTTTTATAAATAATTCCAGGATCTCCAAAATTTTCTATTAATGAAAATTAAACTGATATTATAATTTTGATGACACAAAAATTTAAACTAACTTTTACTAATTTTCTTTTTAGAGTAGTCATTATTCGAGGAGCTGAAAATTAAGATACATAAAATATACGGCAATATGTGAAAGAGGGGAGAAGTACAGGGTTTTTCAAGAAATCCCTCATAGAAAATATTAAACGAGAATCGATAGATGAAAAAAGCCATTTTATTTATTCATTTATTCTTTTGTTCACCACTTTAAAAAAAGGTTTTAGAATCTATCTTTTAAAAAATAAACACCAAAATCAAAAAAGAGCAGTGAATGAATAAATTGTGGTCAATCGTATTTTTTTTTGCCTGCTCGCTAAAGACCATTTCTTTATGAAATATCTTTCGCTTTTCATTGCTTTTAGCATAGATGTTCGTTCTTTTATAATTTTCCAAAAAGAAAGCATAAAAGAAAAAGAAAAAGAAGGGGAGTTTGACCTTTTCGTTAATGCTCCAACACAGCTTTTTAGGTGCGTGTTTGAAAAGACATATTTTTCGAAAGAAACGCCATAAAATTTATTCATTTTGTACTGCCTTTGTTTATCTCGTTTTTTTGTCAAAATTATAATATACATTCATCAATTCCTTTTTTTATATCCGGAATTTCAACTGCCAAGGAACATAAAAAACAAAAGAACATAACTTATGAAAAAATAACGTTTACAAGGGGAGTTACTAAAAGATGAAGTTGACTTAAAATATTTTGCAAAAAAATTAAAATTTTCACACGAACGAGCAGTTTTACACAGTGCTCGTTCGTGTTCGTGTGAGTTGGTTTACATACAAAATAAAGCATTTCAGATTATTTGTTGTAATTTTAAATACTGTTATCACAAATTTTTGATTAATTTTTTACAAAACTTTTTCTATTTTCTTTTGTTTTATCGCAAACCATTCAAAAATAGTTAAAAAAAGTTAAATATTAATAATCAAAATAAATAATAAAATCTACCCCCAGACAAAATATAATTTTTCAAAAAGAATAAATTTTTGAAGTTTTTGTTTTTGCTTCAGCGTTTATCTGTCATTTCGTCTTTTAAAAAAAGAAAAGTTAAAAAAAGCATTGTTTGCCCTTTTTAAAAAAACTTTTTTTGCTGAAAAAAAGAGAATTTTTTCTTTTTAGCAGAAGAAAACTTTACAACTGATTTTTTTCTGTTTTTCTTTTTTTTTTCGGCATTTCTTTATCCGAAAAAAGGAAGAAAGACCGTGTTGTGGAAAAAAGTTTGCGCATTCGTCAAAGAAAGATGTCAATCAGTCAGTGGTTTTATGTTCACGAAAATTGCCACATGTGAAAACTATTTTTTTAATTATTTTTTTGAGTATATTTTTTAAAGGTTTTCTTTTTTTAAGTTTAAATAAATCTGTGTAGTTTGAAATTTTATTGTTTTTAAAACGTTTTTTAAATATTTTTGAATGGTTTGCGATAAAACAAAAGAAAATAGAAAAAGTTTTGTAAAAAATTATATCAAAAATTTGTGATAACAGTATTTAAAATTACAACAAATAATCTGAAATGCTTTATTTTGTATGTAAACCAATATAACATATATAAGAATGCGAAAAAAGCGATACCCAATTTACACAAACCATGTAAAATAGCTTTAAATATACTATAAAATGATTAAAATGTTCAAAAATATAAAAATATGCAATTTTGCAACTTTATTTTCACCAAAATAATGATTGTCTATTAAAAGAGACAAGTGTCTCTTTTGGGAGACAAGCGAAATCTATATCATTTTTGGGTAAAAATAACATAAATATAACCACTAGCATCAAATATATCAAAATTTATCAAAAAACCTTTGTCTCTCAAAAGAGACTACTGCCTCTTATAATTGACACTTTTGTCCCTTTGCTCCCAGCACTGGTTTTACAATTTTGGTTTTCTACCCGACGCCAGATCGGGACAATCTTAAAAAGAAAAAAATTTAGACACAGATATTTTGTTTTTTTTGCTTTTATGAAATTTAAGTTTACCAGTTACTGTTTTCTGTAATAATTAACATTATTAAAATCAAAAGTTTGAAGGGCCAGGTTTAAAATTAAAAATGTTTTTATATATTTTGTTTATTTATATTATAAATAAGAGGTAACAAAAAACCCTAATGATCAATTACACATATAAACTCAATACTATTAAATGGCTCTCACATCTTCAGTAGTAGAATTTTCAGCTGCATTTGACTTATTCAATCTCTTTTCATTAAGGTCATCCAGTAGAACATTAAAATTTTGTTCTAAATTTTCAGCTACTTTTGTTCGTTCTGCGTCATCACCAGGACCATTTACAACAGCTTCACAATGTCCATATAAAAGAACCTAGAAATTAGTTTAATTTACACTTTTTGTTTGGATACTTTTGTTACAAATGTTATCTAAAGCATAAACAAAATTACCAATTCGTCAAAATCTTTTCGATATATTTTTTTTATATTTTCAAAATTTTCATCTGTATTCAAATTATTTTCTAATTGTAAATTAATTTCTTTTGAAGATAAAGCTGATTCTGCTGCCTAAAAATGATAATATATTTATGTTAGAAAAATATGTATGTTTTTAGAAAAATTCACAAAAAATATCTAAGAAAAATTCAAATAATGGAAAAAATATGTTAGTTTTTAAGTTTATTCATATTCAAAACAATGAGTGCGAAAAAACAAAAGTTGGTAGAAAATAAATTTTGGTAGAACGGAAAAAGCCAAAAATACCAGCTTTGAATTTTTTATGTAAAATAAAAAACAAACTCACTCCCATCAGTTTTATTGGATTATAAGATGGATCCATACAAATATTTTTAAATGAATTAGTATGGAATTGATTTGGTTCATTTAAATATAATTCAAAATGTTTTCGTAATGAATTCATTTTAACTTCAATTTCCTTAAAAATATGTTTTTTGTTAATTTTTCTAAAAAGTTTAATATTTTTTACCGTAAATAAATTTGATTGTATTTTCATTAAATCATTATTTTCGGATGTTTCCTTAAAAATCAGATATTTTTAAAAGAAGTCGAAAACAATTTTACCAATGAGAAATCATTTGATAGAAATGCCATTCCCCTTGGATTGGATGAAATTATTTGATCAATTCTATCAAATTTGGCAAAAACGTCATCTCTTAATTTCTGTATTTCTGGAAGCTAAAAAAAGACGAAAAATCAAAAATTTGATTATAAAATTTTTCAGTGAAAATTAATTTTCAATTGCTGGACTTTTTTATAATGCAGTGAAAATTTCTTGAAGCACCCTGGCAAAATAAAAAAAACATACAACAGGATTCGGTTTAAAAAAACTCAAAATTCCAACACCTAAGCCAGAGCCTGAAATTGCAGGTGAAATGACTAATAACGGATTAAAAGAATCGGGTTTTTTCGTTTCTGTTGCTTTCACAGGAGATGAAGGCGGAAAAGTTGTTGGGAATGGGGAAGCAGGCCTAGGTTCAATTTCATATTTTTCAAATGGTATTTGATCAGATATTGTTGTGTTGTCTTCAATCGGTGAAAATGTATTTTTATTTGATGGTACTTCAAAATGAGGTGGAGGAGGTGAAAAAACAGGTCGCTCTAATATTTCTAATTTTTGGTATGGAATTTGGTTGTCAGAATTTGGAGGGATTTTGAAATATGAATCATTGTCGATAATTGTATTTTGATTTGTTTGAAATTCAGAAGTTAATGGCCGAGAAAGTGGTGAATCAGATTCTTTAAAATTTGAATTTTGTTGTTTATAATAAAAATTATTTCCATAAATCATATTTGCATATTCTTGTGATGGATATAATGTTGTTGTTGTTGTTGTTGTAGATTCTGCATTGTCTTCAGAATTAGATAAAGAAGAATCAGGAAGATAAATATTATCTGGTGGGGGATATTGTTGCAATGATTCCGAGGAAGTAGGTCGAGGTAACTGTTGCAATTGTGATTGTTCGTGTTCTGGTTCCTTACGTCGAAGAGACGTTGAAGGTGGATATGGTGAAGAATACTGCTTTAATTGATTCGAATCTAATAAGCCTAGAACTGACGTAGTTTCAAAAGAGAAAAATATAGAAATCTTTTCATTTACCATCAGTTGAGTACAAATTATTAGAACAATATCTGCAACTTCTGTGACCATCACAATTACATTTGTTGCTGACACCTATAATAAATGCGATCTAATTTAAAGTTATCTTTCTTTCAACAAAGTTTACATTTTTGAAAAATGTTGACACAATAGTTAATCAACTCAAAAAAATAAACTTCTTAAAATTTCCATACCATTTTGTAAACAGCCATTTCCAACATAAATTAATCCATAAATAAGTATTAATTTCATCTTAATTGTCATTTCTATCTTATTTGAATAACAGTTTTCAAAAATATTAAAATTTTATTATTTTCAAACAAATATCACTTTTTTTGACATTGAAGAAAAAAATAAAGGACAAAAAAGTTCCGGATCATTGCTTTTTGATTTTAAAAGTTTAAAGATGAAAACACGCAATTTTATTGAAATTTTTATAAACGGTTTTACAGAAAAAAATAACAGAAAGCTCTATTTGTTTTCCTTTGTTGATGACCTTCACACCTCTTTATTTAATGGGGTGTCAGAATATGAAAATTTCAGTATGTAAAAAAGGAAATCCTAATCTATGATATAACGCGTTTGACGATTTTTTTTTATCCCTAAATGTTTTAAAGGAATGTATATTTCAATAATATTTTTTAAAACATAAAAATGCTGAAGAGAAAAAATGCAACGAAATCAAACCGTTTTTAATGAAAATTTTTTTACTGGAAATAAAACTATAAAATGATACAAACAAAAAACATAACAAATAAAAGTGGTGTTACTTTCTCAAAAAAATGTTAAACATTTTCAATATCTTCTACAGTAAGATTCTGGTTCAAATTCAAATTAGATATCCTTTTTATTTTAAAATCGCCAAGTAATGAATCAAAATTTCTTTTTAAATTTTCAGTAGTTTTCGTTCGTTGTTTTTCATTTTCTGGCCCATTTATTACAGTTTCACAATTTCTGTATAAAAGAATCTAAAAACAAATTTTTATTTTTATTAATATTTTTGGATAATATTTTAAAATATTAAATTTTCTTTCAAATTGAGCTTACCAATTCATCAAAAACTTTTTGATACAGAATTTTTATTCTTTCAACATTTTCATCTAAATTAAAATCATTTTCTAATTGTAAATCCATTTTTTTAAAAGATAAAAATGCTTCAGCTGCCTAAAAAACTGTTAATAATTAGGGTTTCTTAGAAGATATAAGACGCGGATTTGAAAAAGTTTTCCCAACAGTTGTAAAAATCTCACTTTTTTGTATCTAAAAAATGAGATTTTTTTTATTAAAACGCATTTTTTTTGGCAAAATGCCTTTTTTGTCTTTTTCAAACCTTTTTTGAATGGGGTAAAAAACCTTTTTCATATCCGCGTCTTATATATTTATTTATTTGCAACTGCCACAGGAAATTTTTATTTTAATTATTACCAAAATGGCAAAGAAAGAAAAACAAAGCTGCAAAAAATCATACCCCAATAATTGTTACAGGATTTGAAGATGGATCCAAACAAATATTTTTAAATGAATTAGTATTGAATTGATTTGGTTCATTTAAATATAATTCATAATGCTTTCGTAAGGAATTTATTTTAACTTCAATTTCCTTAAAAATACGTTTTTTGTTAATTGTTTCTAAAAATTTCAATATTTTTTACCGTAAAAAAGTTTGAATCATTATTTTTTGATGTTTCCTTAAAAATTAGGTATTTTATATAATAAAAATGTCTAACAAATTTTTACCGTTGAGAAATCATTTGATTGCAATGCCATTGCAACTTGATTGGATGAAAGTGCTTGATCAATTCTTTCAAGTCTTGCATAAATGTCATCTTTTAATTTTTGTACTTCTGGAACCTAAAGATTACAAAGATTGGTGCATCTTGGCGAAATTTAAAAATACTTACAACAGGATTTGGTCGAAAATAATTTATAAGTCCAACCCCTACACCTCCTGCGGAAAGTGCAGGTGCAAGAAGTGCTAGCGGATTAATAGGATCTGGTTTCTTTTCAGCTGTAACATTTTTCATTATACAATCTTGAGTGTTTTGTGGACATGGTACTTCCAAAGGAGGTGGAGGAGGCGAATAAGGTGAAACAGGTCGCTCCAAGATTTCTAATTTTTGGTATGGAATTTGGTTGTCAGAATTTGTGGGGATTTTGAAGTATGAATCATCGTCGATAATTGTATTTTGATTTGTTTGAAATTCAGAAGTTAATGGTCGAGAAAGTGGTGAATCAGGTTCTTCAAAATTAGAATTTTGTTGTTTAAAATAAAAATTATTTCCATATATCATATTTGCATATTCTTGTGATGGATATAATGTTGTTGTTGTTGTAGATTCTACGTTGTCTTCAATATTTGATACAGAAGAATCAGGAAGATAAATATTATCTGGTGGGGGATATTGTTGCAATGATTCCGAGGAAGTAGGTCGTGGTAATTGTTGCAGTTGTGATTGGTGTTCCTGTTGTTCAAGATTATGTGTTGGCATAGGCGTTTGAGATGGTGGATAATATTGTTTGGATTGATGTGAACCTAAAAATGGTATAATTTTGAAAAAAAACTTTTTGATCTACCATCAGTTGAATATAAATTTGTAGAACACTGTCTGCAACTTCTTTGGCCAACACAATTACAGCTGCTGCTAACTCCTAGAAAATTCAACTTATTTTAATTAACTCTTCATCCAACAACAAAAAATGACATCTCCTGGAAAGATTGAAAAAAAAGTCGTTTTGGTAATAACACGAAAAAATAATTTGCCAAAATTTCCTTACCATTTTGTAAACAGCCATTTCCAACATAAATTAATCCATAAATAAATATTAATTTCATCTTAATTGTCATTTTTTATCTTATTTGAATAACAGTTTTTAAAAATATTGAAATTTTATTATTTTCAAACAAATATCACTTTTTTTGACATTGAAGAAAAAAATAAAGGACAAAAAAGTTTCGGATCATTGCTTTTTGACTTTAAAAGTTTAAAGATGAAAACACGCAATTTTATTGAAATTTTTATAAACGGTTTTTCGATCACAAAAGAAAACGCGAGGTTCCATTTTTTTCTTTTGTTGATGACCTTCACATCTTTTTATTTAATGGTGTGACAGAAATTGGAGAAGATTACAGGTGTTAAAAGAAGAAATTCAATTTTATAATTTTATAAAGGGTTTAATTTTGGTGTCATCCCGGGGGAGCTATAATTGAAAAACAAACTAAAAATTTTTTGTAATTTGTAATTTTAATAGCATAAATTTGTACTGACATTCCTTTTTTGGTTTTTTGATCATGTTTTCTTAATATGAAAAAAGAAACATATTTTTTATTTAAACTGAATTTTTTAATTCCAGAAAAATAAAAACTTTTGAAATAATCTTTGCTTTGTTTGTTTTTTCGTTTGCTAATTAAAAGTTGATTTTGGAATACCAACGAAGCAAAAATTAAATAAATAAAAATATGCAATATAAACCGTTGTTTTCTATAGCAAATGGTCCAAGAATTCAGCAAAAAATAAAAAAGAAGAAGAAGAAATGTCATGAAAATTCCTAGTATCAAGTTTTATTTAAATCTTATTTTTGTACAACTGAAAGAAAAAACGTGAATCATAAATTTTTCTTCAGTCTACTTTTTTCCATTGTATTCAGTTGTTTAAATTTCTTGTATCATTTTTAATTGGTGGAACTTTTTTTCTCCTTGAATAAGTTAGAAAAAACTTTGAATGGTTCGTTTAAGTTATTTCAGTATATTAAACAAAATATTAGAATTTTAGAAATGAATATTACTTTCGTCTCAAAAAATTTGTAATTACAAAATATCTTTTTATGATTTGAAAATTCAATTATATTTTTAAAAAAGGTCAAAAACAGATTTAAAATTTCTATATTTATTGTTTCTTGATTTTTGCTTCTCCCCAGCCCAGGAGGCATATTATTCAAAGCAATTTTATTTTAATCTTTAAAATGTTATGATATTGTTAAAGCAAACTGTAATAATTATAATTGATTGAAAAATAACAAAATATTCAAAGATCGAAAAATCAATAGATGTCTATGATTTTTGTAATACGAAGAAATGTTTTCGTGAAAAAAAGCCACCTTTAAACAAGCAGTAAGAAAGAGAGAAAAATAGCATCTGCTGCTTTTGTAAACGATTTGAAAATGTTTTTCATTTGCAAAAGATTTTTTGCACATATTTTTTTGTACAAAGACAGACGCATCTGCAGATTTTAGAGCAGCAAATAGCTCTCTTTAAAAATAAAATTTAATACATTGATTTCTATTTTTCTTTCTGTGTTTAAGAAAGTCAAAATTTTAACAATCAATAAAATTTTATAATGGCATTTTTGTGAGTATCAAAATTTTAAAACCAAAGATGATATAAAATAAACCTGACAATAAAATAAATACAGGATTACACGAAAAAAAAACACAATAAATACAAGCTTTTAAAACCCAATACAAAGATTATTAAAAACAAATAATTCTTTAACGACCAATTAAAAAAAGAATTTTGTAACGTCGAGTCTTTAAAGTTCCCGAAAAAACAGAATATAGCTTTTTTGTTTCTTCATCAAAAAATGTTTCACCATCTTTATTTTTGATGCGAAATTTTTGATAAAGTTCTTCAAAGAATTTTTCATAAAAAAGTGACATTGGACAAACATCATTGATAAGTGTAACTTTTGCATGGCGGGTAGTGATATTTGAAATTCTCTAAAAAAATAAAGATTTTAAAAGGGGATAAACAACTGCCTTAAAATATTATATTACCTTTAACATATAATCCCAAAAAGCAATTGGTGGAACAGAAAGAGTTTCGAGATGAAGGGATGTTAAGCGACCACTTGGTTTTCCATAACCATACTTTCTTGACAATTCCAAAATATTGTCCATTAAATCAGTAGTTAAAGTTTTTCGGCAATCTTGACTAAAACGAATTTCTGTAATTATGAAAAATATTTTTTTTTAAATTACCGAAATCGATTTGGTTGAAGATCACGAGTTGAAGGTTTTGGACGAAATTCTTTCTTTTGAATTCTTCCACCACGATAATACGGTTCTTCAATAATACGAATTCTTCGTCGAATAACAACAGGAGCATTTTCATTGCCGTATACATGTCGAGAAGGTCGTCGAATTTCAAAGCGTTGAACGCTTTCATAATTTCTTTTTTCTGGCTTATTTCTTTGTTTAAGACTATAAAATAAAAAAAAATTTATGCAACAGCTAATTTTAAAGTCTGGGGTTTGGGGGAATGGAAATGAAAGGATTTAAAAATGGATAGGAAATGGCGGGGAAACCCAAAATAAGGAGGAGATTATAAAACATCAAAAGTGTCGACATCCTGTTTTTGCTTTTCGATCGAGATTTCTGGGAAGGGTGTGGGAAATTATATTTATCTCACTTAAATGTTGGCACAACTCTAATCTCAAAATGGTTTGCAACTATTATTTTCAAAAAACGATCTATCTTTGAAAAACAACAAAACCTACACATTTGCATCTTTAGTTC
Source organism: Panagrolaimus detritophagus (assembly GCA_034700145.1). Classification (NCBI taxonomy): domain Eukaryota; kingdom Metazoa; phylum Nematoda; class Chromadorea; order Rhabditida; family Panagrolaimidae; genus Panagrolaimus; species Panagrolaimus detritophagus. The sequence continues at coordinate 2,074 of JAQIXH010000641.1, read as the reverse complement.
TTTTATGCAAAGAAACAATATGTTGAAGTTCGGGTGTATTATAAAGTTGTGGACCAGCTGTAATAATATTTTCACCAAGGAATCGTACATGTTCACGAAATTCACCATGTAAAAGATCAGCTGTTGAATTATAACCAATATGTTTAGCTAATTCTGCAATCGGATATTCAGATTCATGCCTGCAAATAAAATGTTTTATGTTTATTTTTTGGCAAAAACAGTAAAAAATAGAATTACTTTGATTCAACTTCTAACCAATCAATTGAATGTGAACCAGAAATTAAATATCTCAAAAGCTGACTTTTAACTTCATTTAAAACATCGTCTTTGGTTTTAAGCATGTTTAAAGGATTCCTAAAAATAGGGGGAAAATCAGGTTGAAAAAACGGTGAGAAAAGAAAATTTTTTAAAGGGGTGAAATGAAAAGGATTAAAGACAAAAAAAAGACACCAAGAAAAAAGATAAACAAAAAAGGTGTAAAAAATCAAAAAAAAGGGTTAAAAAGTATTTTCGTGTTTTTAAAACAGTCTATAACAGATAAAAGGATAAAAACAGTGTTTTTTTGAATGAAAAGGTTAATAATCGCATATTTTTACACGAAGATTGTTGTAATAATCTCTTGTATTTTTAGCTTAAAACTTTCACTTTAACACTGAGGAAGCTGCAATAAATTTGTTTTCACAAATAGATTTTGACAAAAAAAAATTCAATGACACAGAACTTTGAGAAAAAAAAACAAAAATATCATAAAAATTTTATTTTGTTTTAAGCTTTTTGCCTTTATCATACTGATAAATTTAATCTTAAAAGATCTTAAAAGATTAAACTTATCAATATGATAAAGGCATCCGAAAACTATTTGGGGTCAAAAAAGCAATTTCTAAATGTGTTTTTTCAAAACGCTCAATTTTGTTTTAGTAAATTTATTGTACAAAAACGATGCAAAAAAACTTAACGTCAAAAAAAAAACAAAGTTGCAATTCGATACAACAACCGAGAAAAAAAATTAATCAGATAACTTTTTTTGTTCACACTGATTTATGAGGGATGGTTGCTCAATCGGATTTGCACTTAAAGTGGTGGCCAAAAAAAGTTAGGAGAAACACTTGAAAGAAAAAAGGTGTGAAAGTGGTCCAAAAAGTTTATATTCTTAAAAAGAGGGATAAATTGCTACATTGTAAAAAAAAGGTATTATAATATAAATATTAACAAAAACTATTCATTCAAAAAAATATACACACAGACAAACTCGTTTAAATCAATAAAGCTTGTGAGGGCACGTGCCAATAAAGGGGTAAAAAAAGTGATGACAGAATTTTTGCTGGCAATACAAAAAAAATTTGTAAAATTTGAAAAAACGCAACATCATTTTGCAAAAAAAAATAAAACTTTGTCGAAAAATAAAAAAACTTGCAAACTTTTTTAGAAATAAAAAAGAAGAAACATTTACAAAATCAACTCCACTGTTTTCCAGCTTTTTTAAACTGCAAAAAAAGAATAAAAAATCGCGATATTTGTGTATTTTGAAATCAGATAAAAAGGTCATCGTCGGTAAAATTATTTTCCTTTCTTTTTGCAGCCCCATATGCATATGGCGTCAAAAAAAAAAGAAGAAGAAAAAAAACGATGGTGTTAATGCGATACAAATTGAAAAGCAAAAAAGGAAAGAAGAAAAAGTTATTGCTCATTTTTCGTTTTCTAAAAATCAAAGAGGGTTTTCAAAGTTTATTTATTTGCGCAATGCCAATTACCTAAAAGCAAATGTAAAATGTCTTGGATAAAAATGGTTTGGGTTGAGTGAGCGGTTGCTTTTGAGAATGAAAAAAATTTTTTGTGAGGACAAACTAAAGAAGTACCGTATTAAATTTGGACAAAAAAAAAACTTGAACCTTTTCATCTTGCTTGAAAAGATAAAAGGCGCATATCCACATCCGAGGTGCGAAAAATTGTGTAACCCTCATTTTTTTTTGATGATGTTTGCTAACGCCAAAAAGGATTTTTTTGCCGCACGTCGAAAATAATGCAATCATTGAACATCCTCGATATAACCATAGAGAAAAACATTAAGACATGA
>JAQIXH010000640.1:0-11940 GCA_034700145.1 Panagrolaimus detritophagus | reverse complement strand
CATCGACGAACGTTTAAAAATGATGAGAGATAATGAACAGGCAGATTATAAACGGTCTTGTAAAGTTGTTTTTGAAGAAGATACAAAAGGAAGATGAAGAAGCGGCAAATTTTTAATATAGGCGCTAAATATATACAGCGGGCAGCACAAATAAAGCAGCAGCCTAAGAAAACTTCTTGGAAGGGTTTTCGAAGGAGGGCAAAAATAAAAGTTGCGCCTGAAAATTTGTTTAACAAAAGTTTTTTTGGAAAATAAATATATAAATGATTAAAAAAGAATTTTTCATTCCACGATTTTCATCACGAATCAATTCATTCACAAAATTGTCTCAAAAATGATTGAACGCCTTTAGGGCGTCGAGAGAAAGAGAGAAAAATGATGAAAAGAAAAAATAATCGCATTTTTACGAGTTGAACAAACACCCATTTTTGGTCTCCCTTTTCGCCTTCCATCATCATTTTATGATTTTGCCTTCTAATTGAAAAAAGGAGAGAAAAATGTGTGAAAAAAAAAGAATCGCAGAAAGTTTTAAATATTTTTTTAGGATCATAGATTTGCTGATGCCATTTTTTGATGTGTCAATGTTTATTTGCATAATTTTGATGGAAAAATGCCAATAGAAAGAAAAGGGTTTAAAATCTCTTCTGTCTTTTTAAGTTTTATTTTCAAGCAGTTCGCATGAAACCACGCGCGCGATTCAAAAGCGCCATCAGTCATTTTACGAGAAAGAAAGAAGAAAGAAGAGAAAAACAAACGACACAAAAAAACTGGAAAAAAAGAAGAATTTCTTTTTTGGTTGGGGCCAGTTTTTGTCACAATCGCATCTTTTTTTTTGCGTGTATAATATCGATTGAGGAAGGAAGACTCTGAGCGAAAAATAAAAAAACGACATCAAATTTTTACAGAGAAATAAAAATACATTTTTATATTAAAAACACAGAAGAGAGAGAAAGAAAAAGAGAAGGAAAAACAACATTCACCACCGTAAATGGAGAAATGAAAAGGAAGGCAGGCGGGTGTCAGAGTTGGAAAAAACGATCATGAAAAAAAACGCGCACAAAAAAGTTTTTTTTTGAAAAAATGTTGGGGCCACAGATGACTGTGTTTTCGAAAACAAAAGCCCTATTTTAAAAACTTTTTATTTTCATTTTTCGATTTACGAGCCGCCCAAAAAAAATTGTTGAAGAGAAAGAAATGTGAATCATGGAAAAATGAAAAAAAATCAGCCGGCAGTTGAGAGTCACCATCAACAACATGCAAAAAAAACTTTGATAGTAACGTTTTTCGTATAACATTCAAAAAAGGCTTCTGTACTTTTTTTTTCAAACAATTCAAAAATTGTTAAAACTTTTAAAAACAGAAAATGTGTGAAAACGATCGTAAAAAAAGTAGAAAACAAAAAAAATGTAATTTTGGGCGTTTATTTTTGCCCATTTTTTGGAGGCCAAATATTTTGTACGAAAGAGAAACAGGAAATGAATGAAAAATCGAGAAAGGCATTTAAAAAATGTTTTGTTTTTGCTATTTTTTAAATCATTTCAAAAAAGTTTTAATTTAATCAAATTTAAAATACAAAGAAAAAGTTTAATGAGTAATAAAAAAGAAATTGAAAGAAAGAAAATTTGTTGTTGCAGCAAAAAAAAAAAGAACATTAAAAAAAAAGATATTTAATTCTTATCACTACTTTTGATTGTAAAAAAAACGAAAGTTATGCAAAGGAATGAAAATATGAGAACACATGAACGAAGAAAAAAGGACATTTGTTGAAAAAGAAAAAAGGTACAGGTCTAAAACCACAACAAAAAACTTTCCCTTTTTTGTCATTGACTTTTTTAGTCGATTCCAAAAGAAAGAATGGCATTGAAGTTCAAGGACATATTTAGATTTTTTCCCCTTTTTGAGTCTTTGTTCAAGTGCCTTTAAACGATCATGGCATTTCCTTTTTTCTAATAAATATATAAAAAAGAGCCATGATAGTTTTTAAAAAAAGGGAGAAAACTGATGCTGTCAACTCATTAATCAAAGTAAAGCATCTCTCTTCTTTTGCTCCTTTTTTCATTCATTTGGTTTTTCTATATTGATTTTATACATAAACAATTGCCTTTTTTGTTTTAACATTTTAAAAATGGATGGAAAAAAGGTGTTAATCTGGAGTTATAACATTTTTTTTGCTTTGATATTCATTTTGAAAAAAAGGATTACGGTTAAATCAAAATTTGATCAAATTATAAATTTTTCGAAAAAAATTATTATTAATTGAAGCATATTTATTTTATAAAAAAAATAGCGGAGAAAAACCATTAATATGCCCTAGAGGTATAAATTTCGAGAGAGAGAGATTCACTTTTCTGCAGCTTTAATAAAATTTTACTGATTTTTTTTCTAGTTATCATTTTAAAAAGTATTAGCCAACAGAAAAAACTTGCTTCATTAAAGCATTTTTAAATGGAATCAAAGAAAAAAGAGGGAACCAAAAAGAAAAGAAAGAAACACGCTTCAGTTTTTTCTTTTAAAGAGAGAAATATTTTCTACTTTTGCAAATGTTCTGTATCAAAACTGTCAAAACCGGTTTATAAAAAAAAAGAAGTTTGGAATTATTGAATGTCATTACATTATTACATTTTTTATCTTCATCTTTTTGTTCAATGTAAAAATATTGGTCAAAAACAAAATAAAAATATTTAGTTTACAAACTTTGGGGGAAAGAAAAAAACATAAATACACATGTAAAAAAAATCTTAAAACGAAATTCTTTAAATAAATTTTAAGATTAGTACCACAGATCAAAGAAAATAAACTATCAAAAGTGAATGAAAGAGGTATTAAAATAAAGCCTTAGGGGAAGTTTATCTCTTTCCTTCAAAGTCATTAACAACCAGTTGTTTTCTATAAAAAGTGAAAAAAAAGTCTTCTTATTTTTTTGGATGTAAGAATAAAAGACAGCGGCGCAAGAATGAAAAAAAAGAACCAAATGTCGTCTTTTTTAAAAAAAGTGATCGAGAGTTTTCTCTCTTCGGCGAAAATTAAACTCTCTCTTTTTCATTTGGAAAAAAAGAACTGAAAGTGATATAACACTTTATAAAAAAAATATATTTTAATGATAAATTAAACAAAAAATGACTCAAATATAAAAATTCGCCCAAAATTTATTTGGAACGCAGAGAAACAAAAAAAAGTGATCAAAAAAGTTTTTGTGTCCGCAAAAAGAATAGTGAATGAATGGATGGGGAGATCCTTCTTCTTCTTCCGGGCAACCACTTTTTGGCGTATTTTTTTTTGTTTCCTCTTCTTTCTTTTTTTTGAAGCGCGTTTTTCAAATCTATATAAAAAAATGCAACGTTTAAAAATGTCTTTCTCTTTTTTTTCAAGCAAGCAAAAAGCCCCGGCGGCATTTTTTTTTCAGTAAAAGCAACAGCCGTTTGATCTTGATCTGCTTCTTTTTTTGCAAAAGAGTGAGAGGAAAAAGCTCGTAAAAATATTGCGTGATCGGCTTTGAAAAAAAGCTATCTAAAAGAAAGAAAAAAGAGTGCCCTCAAAACTTAAAAATGTTTCCCTCTCTTTCTTTTTATTATATTATAGCTTTTTTCTTCTTCTGCTTTGGTTTTTATAAAAATGTGTTAAAATGAAAGACAACTATAACAAACTATCTCTCTGTGTTTCAAAAAGCAAAAATATATGTTTTTGTTGTTGACCATGGGATGAGGGGGAAAGAAGAAGGGTCCATTCAAGCGCGATCTTTTTAATTTTTTGATAGTCCCTTTGGGGTATAAAATGCAATATATTGAAAGAAGGAAGGTTGTGATGGAGTTCTCCATTGAAATTATAATAAATTTGATCTGACATTTTTAAATAATTGTTTTTTATTGAAATAAAAAACGAAAGAGAGTACAAAAAAGCGTGATGGAATTGTAATATTACAGGCTGATAATAATACAACAAGTCCATAAACAAGCTTTGTGATTATTAGAACTTGTAAAATTTATGGTGAAATGAATTAATTATCAAAAAACATCTCAAGATATATAAGGGAATACTGTAGCTTTCCATTATCCTTTATTTCTGGATCTCTTAAGATCCTTAAACAGAATTGTCCTCCAGAGATAAAGATAATTCCTTTAGCGAAACCTTAATTCAATTACGACAAAGTTGATGATCTTTCTAAAATCATGCTTGATTCCATCAAACTTTTTACTCTTTATTTGGAATTCATTCACTATTTCTTTGAAAAAATCCAAAAAAAGAAGTGAAAGTACGAAAAATAAAAAGCGCAAGAAAAAGTTTTTTAACAATGAAACAAAAATATAGAGTTGATGGAAAATAAAAATTCAAAAATAAACCAAAGAAGAGAATCACCGATGATGAAAAATAAAAGAACCCCGCAACCGAAAACTAAACGTAATCCGTCTCCTCTCTTTTTTTCTGCCTGCGTCGAAACGGATTATCAGTTAAAAAAGCAGCAGCAAAATGGAAAAAAATGGGGGCTTATTTCGTCCAGAGATTCAGAAAAAAAATATATATATGAAATGAACAATGATGAAGAAATAGAAAAAAAACTTTTTCATACATATGCGATTAACCATGCTTTCTGAGTTGATCGGTGCTGATGCTGCATGCAAAAAATAAAAATCCAAAAAAAAGTAAAAAAACTGATTTGTGTTTTGGGATTGTCCAGACCTGACGTCAGCACTTTTAAGGGTGGGTGGGGTCCAGCCAAATCTGATGCGGCTTTGATGTGCGGCATAAGATCAAAGGAAAAAATCTGACGATAAGGGTGGGTGGGTATCAGATTTTTGAGTTTTTTGCTGACGTCAGTTCTGGACAATCCCTTTTTAGAAAAAAAATGAACAACTTATTTCTTTTAAAGAAGTATAATTCTTGTTTTAAATTGTATATACTGTTTTTTATTTATTTACATGTAAAAACCACTTTCAATGTTTTGAAACGGATAAGAAGAGAACAAAAAAGAGGGGTTCTATTTTAGATGGGTTTAAAAAAAGAGATCAAAAAGTTTTTAAATATTAAACATTGGTCCAAAAAAGACAAAGATTTGAAAAACGAAATCAGTCACCAAAGATGTGGAGCAAAAAAAGTTTTGAAACAAAAAAGAGGGTCAACATTTTTATCAAAAAACAAAAAGTAAAACAGACAATGACTGACGTTTTTTAGGAAAGTTTGAAAAAAGGAAGTTCTTCTCCGCCTTTTTTTCTGAAACCACAGAAGTAAGTAAAAAAGAAGAAGACAAAGGAGAGACAGATTCAGAAGACGCCTCTTTTTTTCATTGCCATGAAAAAAAGAAAGTAGTACCGCCTTCTTTTTCAGTATTTTGTGCCAGCCTTTGAAAAAGAGAAAAAAAATCGGTCCATTGGTTCTACTTTTTTTGGGATAGAAAAGAAAAGAGATGAGCCCACATTTCGATTTTTACAGTTCCCTCGGGAATTTCTCACAACGATGACAACAACAATGGCCAAAATTGGAAGAAAAAGAAGAAGTCTTCTTCTTCCTTCTTCCAAAGAAAAAAGATATAAAAAAAGAGGAACACAACTTTTTTTTATTTTCAACCAAAAACGAACCCAAAAACAGAATGGGCCAAAAGTCGTAGAAGTTGAGTTCACTGTCTTTTTAAAAAGAAAAGAAGAACGGAACCAGTCTGGAAAATTAAACTATCAAAAAAAGGGTTTTGTTTTGTCTATTTTGGAATTGCCGTTTTACGCCATCAGAGGAAAAAAAAACCGATACACCACTTAAGAAGAAAATGAAGAAGAAAGTCTCATTATACACGCACTTAAAAAAAGAAAAAGCAACAACTCCAAAGTGGAACAAGATTAAAACAAGGCAAAAAAAAGAGGACATAAAATTATTTTTTTCTTTTGCAACAACAACAAAATTTTTTTAATCAAGTTCTGTTTTTATGAGATTTTGAGAAAGACGTAAAGTTGGAGATATACAGTAAAGAAGCCTAAAAATGTCTTTACACGAAAACGAATGAGTTTATTCATTGTAAGACAATGCGAAAAAGTTTTGGAATAAAAAAAATTAAACGAATATTAAAGTTTTTGTTTTTCAATCAAATTTCAATTTTATCAATTTATGAAATCTTTTATTAGTTATTTTAAATAAAAAATACTATTCTCTTTTTTTGACAGAAAAATAAATTTTTTGATGAAGTTGTCAAAATATAGTTTCTTTTCCACGAAATATACAAAAAGAAGAATCAGATAAGCTTTTTTGGTTATATATTTCTGCGCACAAAATTTTTTAAACACATGAAATATAAATCAAATTTTGATGAATTTTGGGAGTTTGTAAAAAATAAAAAGTTTTATCAAGGTTTGTGGTGACATTTTTTAATATTTATTTCCCGAAAAAAGTTTTTAGGCATTTGAAAAACGGGATAAAAATATTTTGTAAAAATAACGTTTTTTTATAAAAAAAGTTGCGCAATCATTTTTTTTTGTACAGTCATCAATTTTTCATTACATTCTTTAAATACGTACTTTAAAACCTGATTCCTTTTCACAAAAACGTAAACAATCAAAAAGTTAATAGCAGTTTTTTTTTCTAAAATCGGCAAAAATTGTTTTTTTTAAATTTGTAAATTAGTTTTTTGGTGCTTTTTTGATCATTCCATAGCAAAAGAATCGCGCATGTTTAAAAACAGCTGCATTTATTTGTATTTTTTTACAAAGACATGGAAAACGACAACGATTTTTTGGGCCATAAAGAAAAAAAAATATTAATGAAAAAATTTAGCGTAAATAAACGAGAAAAAAATGAGGAAATTATAAATCAGAACAAAAGAATGATTTTTGTTAAACAGGAAAAATGCGTTTTTTTACTGAAAAACATTTCTTGTTTTGAATTAAACAACTTTTTTCGTTGCACACATGGAAGAAAAGGAGTTTTTTTGGGAAAATCTTTTGATCAAATAAAAGTTCCAGAAAAAATATATAAAATATAGCTGTGAAAAAGCTTTTTCAAAAGAAAATATCATAAACGCCATTACTGTGCATTTTCGTTGCAAGAGAGAGAGGGAGTACTGTAATCATATGAAAGTAATATATAAAATTTAAAATTTCCCTAAGTATTTAAAATTTTGTAAAAAATGTAACAAAATTTTTGTATAATCTTTTTCCACAAATAAAAAAATGTGTAAAGAAAATAAACTAAAGTATTAAGTCCATTTTTTTATTTCGTTGATGGTGAAAAAAATATATTTATTGTTGGGTGAATGAAATACAAACAAAAAAAGTGAGTCTTTCATACACATATATGAGCATGGGACATGGGACATGATAGTTTTTTTCTGATTTAGATTTTTATTCTATTTTTGTAATTTTTTTATGGAAGTGATTGAACGGGAGAATTTTTTGATGGAAGAAAAATAGAGTCTTTTTTGAAAAAGAAAAAAATAGAGGGATGACTGTCTTTTTTTTTCGTCGTTGAATTTATCGATGAATGAATGAATGAAAGAAGACTGAATCAACAAAAAAGAGAGGAGATTTTTTTGGCGTTGTTAAATCACTTTTTAAACATTCAACAGAAAAAAAGCCGTTACCAACTTTCAATTTTTATTCTTTCAAAAATTTAATTTTTTCCAAAAATTGTATTTCGAAATAAAAAAGATACTGTAGCATTAGTCTCTGACAGCAGCAAAAATTCTGGCATTAACGCTTATTTAAATGAATTTTAAAACACTGAAAAAAAGAGGAAACAAAAAGCTATGACCTTCGAAAAAAATTTAATCAATTCAAATCCGCTTTTTTTTCAATTTCCCTATTTTTTTCAGTTTTTGTTTGGAATCTTTTAAACAATACTTTTGCTATCGTTTCCTTTCTTTTTTCTGGAAAAAAAGAAAATAGATTTTTGGTCAAAGAATACTGCCAAAAAAAAGTTGGTTTTCTTTGTAAAAAAAATGTTGCATGTTTTTAAATTTGATGAGTGTCAAAGGAAAACTTCAAAAAAATGTATGACAAAAGTCAACTTTTTTCTTCGTTTTCTCAAATGGGAATAAGAAAGAAAAAGATCCAAAATAGACAAAAAAGCTCATTACCGAAAAAATTTTTCTTTATACATATTTATTTTGTTATAAAGTCCCAAAGTCTTTTGGTTGCACAAAAATTGGCATACAAAATTAACATTTTTTTCTTCTAAAATGAAATAAGCTTTTTTGTGTTCTTCTTTTCCTTTTTATTTAGGTTTTATAAAAGAAGCTGAAGAAAAAAGATACATTTTTATTTTTCATCCGTAATCAATCTGAAACAGAGAAAGAAAAAGAAAGTGGGGCGCCCCTTTTATTTGTTTGATTGGATTAGCATAATTATCCCATTTTATTCTTTTCGGGCCAAAAAAAGGCCAAAGCATCCGTTCCAACACCAAAAAAAAAATTAAAATTAAAGCTTTCCGAAATAAAAAATTACAAATACACATACAAATTTATCCATATTTTTTCAATTTTGCATTTGATTTCGAAATTTTGATACAAAATTTTAACATCAAAAAAATGATAAGTTTTTTAATGAAAAAAATGTTTTAATTTTCGATGAAAAATTTTTTTGTACAGTATTCGTCATCATTAAAAGAAGAAATGGAAATGGCAAAGGGGGGTACTGAAATGAAATGCCTTTTTTGTGAAAAAAATGCTCTTGAAATGACTCAAATTAACGCTGAAATGAAAAGAAAAAACAGCTTTTAAAAAATTTAATGCCTCAAAAATGGAAGGTTTTAAAAAGGCAATCCATTTTCATCAGCTCTAACCCTTCAAAAAAGAGTATCTGTATGCAAATTTTTTCGAAGGAGATCGGCTTTTTCAAAAGCATCATTAAAATTTTAATTTTAAAATCTAGAAAAAATGCTTCTGCTAAAGTTGTTTTTTATGTGGATTTTAGAAAAATCCTTTTTTGATGGTAAAACGAAGAAGTTGGTTTTTTTAAATGATGAAAGCCATCTGTGTCCTATTTTTTTATTTTCATAGCTTTTGTTCGGTTTCAGTCAGTTCCAATAAAAAAAAGAAAATAAATGAGAAATGCGTCTGGAAAAAAAAAAGAAAGTCGTCGTCGTCGATGGCGTCGGCGTTTTTTTTGGTTTTTTCGAATTACCGGAAAAGCTGCTGCAAGACTCAAGAGGGGGGACAACCAAAAAAACCAGACTTCAGTGGTTTTTTCTGTGTTCGTGCCTATTGGTGTTTTTGAAACAACTAACTTTTTTGGTAGGGTTTCTGTGTTCTTATAATTACAGTTAAAAAAAGGACAAAAAACTAGACGACAAAAAAAGAGATAAATAAAGCTGGAAAAATTGACAAGGGAATTGTGTCACAAAAATTCCAGCAGCCTACAGTATTCTCCCCCTCGAAAATTCAGCAGACAATAGTCATTAAAAATGAAGATGATGAAAGAGAAAGGAACGATTCATTTTAAATTTGCAAAAAAAATAATAAAAAACGAATCCAATGTTTTTTTTCCGGTCACGCAAAATTTCGCTAAAAAAGCTATAATTCAAGAAACGAAAAGGAAAGAAACATGTTGAATGTTCCTTTCTTTTTTAAGTGGATCTAATATATCTCTTAAAACGGACTGCTTTTTTTAAAAAAAAGAAACAATTCCGTGGCCAAAGGTCGTAAAAAAACTAAAATGTTCAAAAACAAAAATTACGATGAAAAAAGCTTTTTTTTGGGAGCCTTCGACTAATTAAATATTTTTTTGCAAAAAAAAGAAAAAAGAGATGTGCGCAGTTTATTATTGGTTGTTGCGTTTCTTAGTCTTTTCTTTTTTGAGCTAATTTTAAGCTGAGATTCACTTTTCATTGGATAAAGAAAAGCTTAAAAAGTTAGCGAAAGAAAAAAAAGGGAGTGAGTTTTTGTTTGCACCTTTTACACCGTAATAAGTTTGTTGCTTTAGAAAAGTTTAAAAAAAAAAGGAAAAAATAAGAAATTTAAAAAATATAAAAAATGTTGAATTTCAAAAAGTTAAACAGTTGTTGATTTTTTTGCTGTTTTGCTTTTTTCGATATTTACAATTTGTTCAAACAAAAAATGTTTATCAATTTTTAAAAAATGATGAATTTGAAAAAGGCAAAAACAGTTTTAATTTTTTTTTGATTTTTCAAAGAAATCAAAGTCAACAATTATTTTTTTAAACTATTTGATTTTTTGAGTGTTGCTCCAGACACTTTTTTTTTGGAATTCAAAATTTGATCGAACAAAAAATGTTTGTCAGTTTTTAAAAAAATGATTGTTTAAACCCAAAGATTAAAAGCTATTATTTTTTTGTACGACACTATTTTCTTCATATTTAAATTTTATAAATAAATTTAAACTTTTGTTTATTTGAATGATGACTATTAAAGCCTATTATTTTTGAAGATTCCAGAACAGAAAATAAAAAAATATCAATATTAATGGAAAAAGTGCCATAATCCGTTGAAAAACTTTAAACAAAAAAAATTATGTATGTATTTTAAAATATGAGTCTTTTAAAAACGCTGTTTTTAAAAATGTTCATCACTCATTTTCAATGCATTACGGATCATTTTATTTCTTTTTTTAAAATAATTTGAAAAAAGCTGCATGTTATCCTTTTTTTCTGGAAAAAAGGGAAAAGCGATAAAACAAAAGACAAAAAAATGCCACGCGATCGTTTCTTTTGCTTCAAAAAAGGCGTTTCCGGGGGCATTTGTCAGATTTGGAATGCAAAAGGTTTTTTTTCTTTCTAAATTTTATTTTTCTTTAAAAATGAGCTGCTTTTGTTTGTCTATTTAAAAAATGTTGAGTTCAATAAAGAAGGAAATATTTGGCATTCTTTTAAAAACAAAAAAATTCCATGCATTTTCGCGCGTGCTAGCGCCAAACAAGAAAAACATACATGTATTATTTTAAATGAATGAATGCCTTTTTTGGGGAGAAGAAAAAGTCGGGGGTGACGGATTGCGCTTCAATTGAGTCATTTTCAAAAAAAAAATAAATAAAAGCAGAACGTTATTATTATTACTCTTTTTTGAGAGAAACAAGGAAAATAGAAATATCGGAAACAACTGTTTTAGAAAAAAAAAGAAAATAAATGAATTCAAACAAAAATTATGTTTTAAAATGTTAGAGTTTCAGAATCTTGAAATTTTATAAAGTTTAATAATAACTACTGAATATTTTTAAATGAAAAATAAAATAAAAACTGTTTTTACATAATTTTAACAGGGGAACTTTTTCGAAAAGTTTTTTGCAGAGTAAAAAATCTAATCAAAATACTGAATTTAAATGTGAAAATCGTTTTTGTTTAAATATCGGACAAAAAAGATTTGTCATTTGAATAAAATTGGTTGTTTTTCTTGAAACATCATGTTATCATATAAAAAATGTCCACGATACAATAAGAGAAAAAAACATTTAAATAAAAAAAATTTTCAAAATCTTTTCTAATATTTTGCACATATAAATTATTTCAACAAATAGAAAAAAAGATTCGCTTGATCACTTGATGTCATACACTACATATGCATATGTAGTCGTGACAAATCATATAATAAATTTTTTTAAATAATTGAAAATGCTATCATTTAAAAATGATATAAATTTATTTTTAAGCAAGAAACACACACTTTATTTTAGAGAAAAAAATGAAGAGTACAGTCAATTTTTTATTTTGAACCGAAAATTCGATACAGTAATTTTAACAAAATCAAAATTAAAAATGGTGAAACAATGTTTTGTAAAAAAAGAAGCATAAAAAGAAAAGGGAAAATGAAAGATAATGTTTTATCTCAAGAAAAAAAATGAAATTGCCTTCCAAAAATGAAGATTATTTTTTTCTCATTGGTCCCATCGAAAAAGAAAAAAGAGAAACATCTTCTTCATCGTTTGCTTCTCTTCTTCCAAAAATTTTATTTTTGGAGCACAGCTTCTACAAACTCATCTTTCTTCCAATTGACTTTAACGAAAAGCAATGGCATTCT
>JAQIXH010000639.1:0-11940 GCA_034700145.1 Panagrolaimus detritophagus | reverse complement strand
AGTTTATTTATTCGAAACAAAAACAAAATGGAAATGTTTTTGACTGACTTCTAAAAAATCAAACATTAAAATGTTTTAAACGAAAAAATGTGATGCAAAAACATAAAAATGTTTTGTTTTTTTTTGATGAGCAAAAAAGACAAAATGATGATGAAATATTTGTTAGGAAATAGTGAAAAATCAAAAGAGCTTTTTGTCGTAAATTGCAAAAAAGGAATCTTGCAGAAAAAATAAATGTATATTACTTCGTTTTTTTCGACTTTGAATATTTTACTTTTGTTTCAAAAATAATTAAAGATAAACAAATAAAGATTAATTTTATCAAAAATGAATATCATAAAAATGTAATTTTATTACCAATATCTTTTCCAATTTTTGCCATTTAAAAATTAAAAATTGAATACATTTCTTTTTGCATTGAAAAAAATATTATTTTTGAGTATTAAAATTCTGGAAAATTCATTTTATCCATTGTCAAAAATTACTTTAAGCCCCTTTTTAAAACATTCTGAGAAAACCATTTTAGAATAATCGAAGAAATTTTTATTTATCAAAATAAAAAATTTAATTTTTTTCATCTGTTTCAAAAACTTTTTGTGGTTTGCCTTTAATATCGAACAAAAAAAATTTAAATAATCAATATCTAATTAAAATATCCAAAGTTTCAAAATTGGGTTCCCAGATTTTTCTAATTTTTTCATACATATTTCACATATCACTGATCACAAAATGTTTCCTCAAAATTCAAAACAAATTACAAAGAAACAAATTTTTGTTAAAGAAAAAACCAGATGTTTTTATGCACATTTTTTGTTCGACCAAAATGAATTTTTAAGATTGTGAAAAAAAGACACAAAAACGCGGTAAAATGCTATTTTTTTACTTTCGGTCATTTGTATTCATGCTACAGTATCCTACCCTTCTTCAAAATAACATTAACAAAATTTATATATAAATAAAAAACAAACACATTTCAATTAATAAAAAAGAGGAATTCAGCAAATTTGAAAGGACTTGTTTTAGGAAAGATCTATAGGAAAAAGAGATAATTTACGAAGCTGTGCAGGAGTAAATCTGCTATATGGAGTAGCAGTGGAACGAACTTTTGCGACATTGACAGGAGGAACAAATTTTTGCACTTTTTCTTTTTCAACGATATGATTATGATAACACTTCAAAAGACGTTTTTCTGGAATTAATTCATTTTCATAAACAACTGAAGAAAGAATTTTGATATCCATTTTTTCAAAGCAAATAAAAGGTTCAAATGGTGCAAAAATTTCTTTTAGATTTTTGGAATTGATTTCAAGATTTTCTTTTTCACATTGACCTTTAACCCATTCAAATACCTATAAAATTAGAACGGAATAAAGTGAAACATTAATTAAAGAATAGGGCGTGGTTGTTAAAGAGAATAGAATATTTGGTCATTCCCAAAAACAACCAAGCTAACCAAAAACAACTAAGGTAAGAAGAGACAAAAGTTATTTAAGCTATAACAAAAAATTAAAAAACAAACCCTATTAAAAACCATATTTTCACAAAAACTTGGAGATCGAGGACAATGTTTAACGAATTCAAGAACTAATTCAGGTGAAATCCAAACCATTCCATTTTGTCTTGCATATTTCAGTGATGAATTTGATAGATAAAGTGGAATTTTATTTAAACATTTCTTTACCATGTCATACTTGTTTTCATAAAGTAAACCAATTTCAGCAAATTTGAAAGGACTTGTTTTAGGAAAGAATATTGGAAGAATATTGACGCAAGTTTCAAATAAATGTTCAACATCATACATATGACCTGAAAAGAGAGTTCGTAAAGCACGTACACCATGAAAAATGCTACGTTCTAAGGATGGACATGAGCCCAAATTTTCGGCACCTGTTTCTTAACTACCCCTGATGCAGGCTTCGAAGCCGAGAAAAGGGTAGTTGCTGCTTTCAAGAAAGCCTTGTGACCCTGTTCCTACCCACGGGGTCGGGGCGGAGCCGACACCGGGTAAAATAAGCATAATAATGCCCAGGACAAGTGTTTGACTCTACTATGCTTAAGCTTAAGGACCAGTGATTTGACCTCTTTTTCTTTTCCCTCTTTATGGTCTATCTTTTTTAGTTGTCTCTAGTGATCACTATAGTGAGAGAGACAAGAGAGAGCAGAAGAGACTGGAGAAAGAAAAATAAAAATCTATGACGTCTCTTCTCTTTTTATTGTTTCTCGCGCGAGAGATAACTAAAAAAGAGAGACCAAAAAGGGGAAAAAGAAAAAGCGTCGAATAACTGGTCAAAAGCAGGCTCTTGTGCATCCTTATATATTTCGTAAACCATTTGACGTAAAACAACGTAAAAGTGATAAGCCGCATTAAACATAATAATAAAAAACTTACTAAGATGTAACAAAGCTTCAGCATTTTCAGCAGTGATTTTACATTTATCAGTATATAAAAACTTCATGAAATTATTAAAATCATCATATGTAGCTTGAGGATCAGATATATGGTGAACTTGATTTGCAGGTGCCATTGGACCTTTAATCATTGCTTTAAGAACTGAAGATCGATTGATAAGAACAAATTGATGAGCTTGAAGTTCCTAAAAAATATTGGTAATTATGACCGACATACACGTTAGCGAAAGACTTACCATATTATCGATGACAAAAGTAACATCAGAATCTTCCTTGGATTCAAAGAGTTTTTCAGTGATTGAAATAAAAGACATTGTGATTAAAGTAAATCCTATAAAGATAATTCTATTATTTTTAACGACAAAAAAATCAATGAAAAATAATGCCAATCGAATTTTTTTAAATAAAAAGCCAAATTTTATAAGACAATATCTGGCAAAATGTTCTACAACGCCATCTTAAAAAAACGTTTTTCGTAATTTTTCGTTAGAAAAGAAGAAATGAAAAAAGTTACGAAAAATAACGAAAAATTTCATGAAATTTTGTGTGAAAATATCACGGTTTTTTCGTTGTACGAATTTGTTTAAAGTTAATAGAATTTTTATAAAACATTTTGTTATTACTTATTACAAAAGTTTTAGTGATTTTATTTTAACAGTAATTTTTGATGGGCAATACCAAGCAAAAAAACCAAAATAGAGATAGTTTAAATAGTTTAAAAAGAAAAAAATCGATCTCGAATAAAACGTAACAAACAAAAATATGAATCTCAAGTGCTGAAAACGGCATCAAAAATTCTCAAAAGCAAAATAAGAAGCAACATGTGTTTTAACAAAACATTTTTTAACGAGTGAGATTCATTTTTTTTTTCGAAAAAAGGTGAAAGTGTGTGTTTTACCTGATGAATTCATAATGTTCAACTTTATATGACAAAGACTTTTTGTATAACGCAATGTCTCCGTAAAAAAATTTTATTTCAAGAAATACAAAAATTCAAACATATATAATGCAATTTTCAGAAAACAGTTTTTGATTCAAGAATTTGTTCAATGGATTCTTTCAAAGTTTCATTTTCAGCTTTAATTTTAGCAAATTGATTTTGAAGGATTTCAAGTTGTTTCATCATTTTTTCCATATCAGCTGTTTTTTCAACATTTTCAATATTAGATTCATTTTCAGAAGTTTGAATTGAAATTTCAAAAGGTTGAGGTGGTTGAAAATCAGACGATTTTTCAGCTTCGATGACTTCAGTTGTTGCAACAGCTTCATTATTTGTAACATTTTCAGATTCAGAAGGATCATCGATATCGTCACCACTGTCTTGTTTTTCCCAGTCAAAGTTTTCATTATAAACAGCACGAGTTTCAATATAACCAAAAAGAGTTTTAAATCTGCATAATAAACGAAGTTCATTTTGTGCATCCAAAATTGGTTTTACATTTTTAACAACTTCTCGATAGTCTTTTAATAATTCAGTTTTTTCTTCTTCTGTCAAAATTAAACCGTTGTATTGAATTTTATATAAACCCTAAAATAATAGAAAAAAATTATAGAAATCGAAAGTATAAAAAAATTTCTGAATGTATTTTTTTTGCAAAAACAACTTACATTTTTAGCATCTTCATATTTTCGTTTTAAGGCCAAATATTCTTTATGTGGTAATAAATCGGGATGATAAAATTCTGATGGAATATCCATAGCTCCAACAGAAACGTATTCCATTGCAGCATACAAAACAAAGACAAATAGTGAAACCAACAACAATAAAAGTGGTTGTAAAGTACGTGAAACAATGGTTAAAATAACTAAGACGGATGTGTAAAAGCATAAACCAATAAAGCCAGCAATAATTTTCCTTACTGAAACTTCATAAACCGGAGGTTTTACTGGTGCCATTTTTTAATCTTGCAAAACTGCAATGAATGAAAAAAATTATAAAAATGAATAGTATCAAATATTTTTATGAATAACAAATTTGTTATTGGTTATAAAATTGATTAAGGAGTACCCGAAAGGCAATTTCTCATTATATAAAAATTTTTTACTTTTTAAAATTTGTGAAGGAGATACTTGTTGGTGATTTCTCATTCCTTAAAAGCTTTTTGTATGACCTCAGTCATCCTCTTGGTACTGTGCAATAAATTATAGCGATAGAATCTTCTATCACTAGGTGCCCTATAAATATTCTTTTTCAAAAAAATCACGAGAAAATTGATTGAACAATCCTTTAAATTTTTGGATGAGACCGTCTGCCGTTTTTACAGTTCTTTTTTTCATTTGCAGATTTGCAGGAAACATAAAAGGATAAAAAATAAAAAACATACAGTTGATTCTAATGACCGACACCCAACCTGCACTTTTATCCATTTTCCCCAACCTGCACCAATCCCCAGCTTGCAATTCCCAAATCAAACTGCATTTGAAGAAACAGAAGATGAAGATGATGATGATGAATATGATGATGAATGATTACTGCATTTTTTTGTTTTTTCATGTATAAATGATTATGTAAAATTAGTAAAGTGCAGATTGGGGATTACACGATTCTAATATTGTAATAATTATTGTAGCACATTAATTCAAAAAAAATTTTTGCAAACAATACTTTAAGTTTATCTCATTGCAAAATCTATTTCACAATTATCTGCAAAAAAAAAATAAATGTTTAAAATTTTTTTGCTTTACTATAGTAATATTTGATTTTTTTATGATCTTTTTTAATTTTACAGAAAAGTATTTTTTCTGCTTTTTGATAAATTTTTTAAAATATTTTTCAAACTTTTATTTTTTACCTATAAAATAAAGAGAGATTTTCCCATGAAAACTGGTTTCATTTAAACAGAAGCCAATGGAATGAATGAAAAAAAAATAGAAGCATCAATCTATTGTCGGGAAAACAGAAGGCAACAAAAATTGACAAGATGTTTTTTTATGAGAGAGAATTTTTTAGACCGAAAAAAGCTCGTTTATAAAAAACGCGTGCGCAAAAAAAACTCATAAAAAAGTTTGAGAAACAAAAAAAATGCGACGGGTAAAAAATACTTTGATTTATGTCAGAAAATTTTTCAATTAAAGGTTTAAAAAACGTCTCCAATTTTAGTTGCTTTTTTAACAGTTTCATTGACAAACATTTTTTACGGAAGAATACTTTTTTTTGTCAAAAGTATTTTTATTTTTTATTATTGAAAAATGCCAAATTGATCGTCTGTCATATCTGTCACATTTTTATACATATGTTTTTCCACATTGACACTTTATAAAAACTAAGTGATACATATTAAATTTAATTCAATAAAAATCAGATCGCGATTGATGGGGATTAATCTCAAAGAAAAAATTGCTGCGGTATCTCTTTTACAATTTTGACTCTCCCACGATGGCTTTAAAAAAGAAATAAACCCGGATTTTATGACGGATTTCCTTTCTGTTTCTTTTGCGCAATTTATGATTTTTTTGGCACAAATGTGCCATAACAGTTTTTATCGGTTTACAGCTTTGAGAAAGTTGTTAAAAAAATGGTGTTTTTCTGGAGTTTCAAATTGTTTATTTTTTAAACACCCTATTTATGAGTAAATTTTGAAGAAAAATTTATGATTGAACCTAAAAAGCAGTCGTTAATTGAAGCGAGATTTTTTTGAGGTAAACAACTATAGTTGTTTACCTTAAAAAAGTATATTCTTGTGTTTTCCTGATTTTCACGTTCAGTAATAAAAAAAGCTCTTTCGAAGATGAACTTTTGATTAAAACTAATTTTTTTAAAAAACATTATAATTTAATCGGTCAAATTTTTCTGATTTTTAAATCTGTCACATCATTTTTTAACGAAACAAAAAAACTGATAACAAATATTTCATTCAATGTTTTTATACCAAAAAAGGGGAGAAGCAAAGGACAATTGAAATGCAAAAAATGGAGGCAATTGTTTGCTGCTTTATTTCTTTCAAATAAAAAAAAGGCTGATTCATTGAAATTTTGCTGTCCCCTTTTTTCACTTTTTTCTTGTAAACATAATTTTTTATTACCATTTTTGATTTAAATACATTTATAAATTTGACAAAAATGTATTTATTTTATTATTTTTTACTTATTTTAAAAAGTGAACATCTTTATTCTGACACTTTTTTTTTATTTTAACGTTTTTTTTTTCAAAATGGCATTAACCTGAAGATCAGGCAAAAGAACAATAGAAAAACATCCTGATCGTCAGGTTCACAACATTTTGAGAAAAAACGTTCAAAATGAAAAATGTATCAAATTATCCGCTCTCTTTAATATACTGTTTTTGCAGTACTTTTGTAAACAACTATAGTTGTTTTTTTAAATTTTTTAGTTTGAGTATATTTTTTATTCTAAAATGTGTAAAAAAAGTTGAATTTTTATATGTATGAGGTGATTCATATTAAAACTCATGTTTTTGGAGCCGAAGTAAAACGGGCTGTGTGAAAATCGGTGTTCGCGATATTAAAAAAATCCCAAAAGCGTTTTTTTCGAATTCTCCATGTTCGAGAACCTATAAAAAAGCAAAATAATGCCAAAAAAAAATTTTTCCTATTTTCCTGCCGTTTTGAAAAAAACGCTACTGTAACCTTATAATTACTGTAACTACAGTAAAAAATTTTCTTAGACAAAAACAGAAATGAAGATCGTCTTCTCCATGGCTGTTTTACCTTTAGGCCAAATTTCAGCCAAATCTATTTTCTAAGTGTGCCGCCTCCTTTTTAATTTTTTTGATTGACAGCTAGAGTGCATCTTTAATCTTGTAATAATAATTATTAGAGTTCTAAATTTTATAAAGTTTTACCACTGTAAATTTTTAACTCAAACTCATGAAAAAGATTTGTAATTAATTTTTCTTAAAGAGGGAACAAAAGCACCAACAACTGCCACCTGCTTTGTTCAATGGCACGCAATCAACCTCTTCATTTTTTATTCCTTTAGAAAATTTTTTTTCCCATCTTTGTTTCCATTTTTTCTGCTATTTTTTAAAAAATTTAACCGCTAAAAGAAAAATGTTTTGATGGAATTTTATTTAAAAAATGAGGGTAAAAATGTGACGATTATGTCAGGGATTGAAAAAGGCGGTCAATAAAAACAGTTGTTTCTACTTTTTTCTTTAAAAAAAAGTTATCGTAGTTTTGCTTCTATTTTTTTGTTCTGTGATGACCGTTATTTTCGAGGATAACGGCGCGAAAAGAAAAGAGTTATGTGGGAAAACAAATTGTTTGGCGCCGGCCTCCTTCCTGGAGTTTTTCTGGGAACGATATTTTTTTGTTGAAAAATGAAGTTAATTTAATTGAATGATGTAATTTTTAATGAAAATTGTGGGAATCTGTGATTTTTGTTGTTGTCATATTTGATTGCATAATTTTTGTATTTAGATAATTTTAACCAGGATTTTTTGAAAAATGCCATTCATTTTGTGCTGTTACAAAACATTTAAACACATTTAATCACTTTTTAATATTTTATTGTTTTCATTGTTTGTCCATCATTTTATGTTAAGGTCAAATTGTGACACTTTTTGTTTCATTTTTTTGTCCACAATTTTACACCTTCCGGAAGTTTTTAATCCCTTAAATGTGTGCATTTTTAAAATGTTTTAAGTGTTTATCTTTTTTTCTGTCACCTAAAAAATTTTTAAGTTTCTCTCTTCGAAAAAGTTAATTACTGTCATTCATTCAATCATCTATCAAAAAAAAATCACCCCAAAAATTTACAAATTATTATAAGTTTTTTTCCCCAATTTTTTTTTCAAGCCACTCCTTCCTTCCTTCATCAATGTTCCTTTCTTTTTTTTTCTGCAAAAAAGACTTTTTTCTTTCCATTTGCATATTTTTTTTCCTTTCTTTTTTTCTGTTTCAAACAAAAAAAACGGCCGCAGAGAGAAAAACTTGCGCAACATGTTTTTCTTTCGATTTTTTCAATGTTGATCATCATCTTTTTTGCCTTTCCTTTCGTGTTTTTTTTTGGACCATGACTAATGTCTCCGGATTTAAGATTTATCCATTCCATGGCATTCTTCTTTTTTTCCTTCAATTAAAATCAATTTACCTAATTTTTGGCGCTTATTCTCCTTTTTTCTGTGTTTCTTTGTTTTACCCATCAATTTTTTTTTGATTTGTTTGTTTTATTTCATTTTCCCATGAATTCTCTTTTAAATAATTCTCTTATCTCTTTTCTTCTAAATTTGCCCATTTTCGAACGTCATTAAAAATTTACTGATAGTATACTTTTTTTTAACACAAAAAAACCCTTTCAAATTCTTTGACATTAATTCTTTCTTTCCAAAAAGCAAAAAAATGAAGTCAATAATGTTTAATACAAAAAGAAATACCACGAAGAAAAAAAAATAAGATCCTTCAATGATAGCAAAAAAAAGAGAAGAAAAGAAAAACAAATTTTGGCAGATATTTTGGCTTCGAGAAAAAAACTTTTTTTTATCCATCGTTTTTTAACGAATGTTTTTTTGCTGTAATATTTTTTTCCCAAAAACTTCGCGAACTGTTTTTTTGCTTTCAGCTTTTACTTTTGAATTTAGTCATCAAAAAAGTGCCATTTCAGATTTCGTTATTTTTGGCAGTGAAATTCCGGGATATATTTTTTCAATGATTTTTATTTTGTAATTTTTTCAATTTTCATACTTTTTCAACTTTTTGCATTTACAAAATGTCCAAAAATAATTTATTATTATTGTTGATATTTTTATTTATTAATTATATTTTATCAGTTTCTACATTATCAGGTAAGAGAAAATTACTATTTTTAACAATGCCTAAAAAATATTTACGAAATCAAAGTTTTTTTTAAAAAATCAATAGAAAATAGGGAAACATTTTGAAGAGCTTTTTTTTAAGAAAAGCGATTTCTTTGTTTAATAAAAAGCAGCAAAAATCGTCATAGATAAATCAAAAAAAAAGAAACAAAACATATTTTTTTTAGAAAATATTATTTGTAACAATGATTCTTATTGTTTAAATTTTGGTCAATGCAAATTATTGCCTGATTCATTTACGGGAAAATTGAAAAAGCAGTGCAAGTAAGTTTTTTTGCCCTAAAAATAGAAATTCATATTTTTTGTTATTTTCTTCGTTTTTTTTGATATTTTAACATTTACGGATGTTGTTTATATTTTTTTAGAGCTTAAAAAGGTTAAAAGTAAGAAAAATAGAAAAAACGAAAATATCGATGGGAAAAGGTTTTTTGTTTTGTTTTTAACATTGGTTTTTGACACTTTTTCTTTTAAAAAGGGAAGATTCCCTCTCAATTTTTTTGCCAGCAGGTGTCCCTTTCTATATGCAAATACCCCCGTCACGCAAAAAAAAATAAAAATAATAATTGAATTAAAGTTTTGTGGGAAAAAGAGTCTTTTGAGAAAGATTTATTTTTTTTTTGGGATTCGGGAGAATACTTGAAAAATAATAACCGTCACATTTTTTAATTCCTCAAAACTTTTAGCATACTTTTTTTCTTTTAAATAACCCGAAAAAAAGAAATTTTTTTAATCCACTTAATCACCCCAAATTTCTTCTTTCGAAGAAATCAAATGGCAGAAATTGCTTTTTATGGCATTCAAAAAAACATGTATGAATTAATATTCTTTTTTTGGCACTTTTACATTTACCGCAAAAATGAAAGAATAGTTTGAAAAAACTTGTTAGATTTTTTTCCAAGGCCATTTTTTTCATTTTTTGAGAGAAATTTTTTTTATAAAAGGGACATATTTCTGGTTTGATCAACTTTAAAAAAAAGTTGTATCAAATGTTCCATGACTAAATGTTTTTTCCTTTGGTCATTCAATTCTATCAAAGCAAACTCAATGAGTTTTTTATGAAAAAATTTGTTGTCGAAAAAAGATGTTTTTTCTCTTAAAAAGTGAAGGACATGAATGGCATGGGAAAAGCAAACTTTGATTGAAATTCAATCACTTTTTCTTTTTACAAAAAATATTCTTCTTAATGTTTTTTTTGCGAGAAAGAAATTCTCGACAAAAAATTTTTGGATTAATACAAAAATGGAGGGTAAACATAAGATAAATTGTGCCATGGAAAAAATCTTGTTTCTTATGACTAAAGTGGCAAAAGAAAAGTTTTTGACTTTGGATCAAGTTTCGTAGGAAATTACTTATCTTGATAAAAAAAATTTAATAACCTATGTTACAAAAATAGCTTAAATTTATGATAACAAAAAATACAGTACACATATTAAATACAAAAAATTTTTTATAGATGTGAAACAAATTTTTCTGGAACAAAATGTGAATTTCAAAAATGCCATGAAGATCCATGCAAAAATAATGGAATCTGTGAATTGACAAATTCTGCAAATAAATTTAAATGCCATTGTCCACTTGGTAAGTTTCATACATTTTTTCCTTTTCAACTTTCATCAATCATTAACAGCCGACAACTGTTTTAAACGATCAAAAATGGTAAAAAAAAGTAACGGCAATGAATCACTTTTGAGGGAAAACAAAAAACAGGAGCTTCGAACTTTTCTAAAAAAAAGACTCTTTTTAAAAGAGAGAAGTTTATTCATGAACGAAAAATGAAAGCACTGATTCATTGTTTTTTTTGGAGGCCAATCATTTGCTTTCTCTTTCTTTTATTTTTTGACATTTTCTCAACCATTTTTTTGCTACTTTTGAAAAATGTGGAAAGTGTATGCCATTTTTCTTTTTTTTTGCGCACAAAACTGTCGACATTTTTTCATTTAAAATGACTCTAAAAATGGAAGTTTTTGACAGTTTTTTTTGATAAAATCAATGGTTAATGGTTAATTGTAGTAAAATCATTTTACTTGAAATTATTTAGCAAAAACGTTAATGACACTTTCTTCCAACTTTTTAAAAGCATTTTTGAAAAAATTATAAAATTTTAGTCTGAAAATTAAATTTTAATATAACAAAAATGATAACAATGGAAAAAAAGCATAAACTACTTTTTTAGGATATTCTGGAAGCCTTTGTGAAACAGAAATCCCAAATGCTTGTGATACCAAAATTTGCATAAATGGTCGATGTCGTCTTGATGGATCAGCTGATAAAGGAATTTGTGATTGCTTTTATGGATTTGAAGGTGAAAACTGTGATACAAAAACTCTTTGTGATCCTGCTTCATGTTCTGGACATGGCACTTGCAGCAGTAACATCAACAATGGCACTTCTATTAATTGTTTATGTGATTCTGGATGGCATGGTGAAAGATGTGACATTGATGTAAATGAATGTAAAAATGATGCAAAACTTTGTAAACATGGAACATGTGTGAATTCATTTGGAAGTTATTTTTGTCGATGCTTTGATAGATATGTTGGAGTTCATTGTGAAAAGGAAGCTTCAAATGGATGTTCATCGATGCCATGCCAAAATGGTGGAACATGTTTAACAAAAATTGGAATTGATTTTACTTGTAAATGCCCTCCTGGATTTGCTGGAAATCTATGTGAAGAAAATATAAATGATTGTGAAAGATATGATGATCCAAATTTTGGTGATGCAGGAAAAAATCTTTCAAAATGTACAAATGGTGGTTC
>JAQIXH010000638.1:0-11941 GCA_034700145.1 Panagrolaimus detritophagus | reverse complement strand
GAAGTTGAATAAAAAATATGTTACAGGTTATTTGAAGACTTGAAAACTCATAGAATTGTAGTTTAGCTTGTATGGAATACACTGGGATTAAAAAAATAATAAAAAATATAACAGATTCTGAGATAAAAATTCAAGAAGTTAAGCACTTTTTTGATCAAAAAAAATTAAAAAATGTAAAACCAAATAAAGTGGTCCCGAGTGGAAAAGCACTTTTCTTCTTTTTCAACGATGACGCTTTTTTTTATTTTATCGGCTAGTGCTTATACACAAAAATTGTGAAAAATTTGGTCTTCATTTCTTGTTGCACGCATTTCTAATATGCAAATTTATCTTTTGAAAAACAAATGAAAAAAATGAGGGAAAAAATATGTCAGAATGGAAGGGGGACAAACTAAGGAAGTGCCAATTTGTGAATCACATGTAAATAAATGAATGAGGTGAATTTTGCCGTAAGAAAAATTACCTCATTTCCTTCAATTTTGCCATTAAAAATTTTCGACAAATGTCATCCATTTTTAATTGTTCAAACTTAAGATATTGTAATAAAGAAACATTTTTTAATGTCCTTAAAACAATTTTCAAGTGCGAATTTCTTAAACAGATTTTGACTCCAAATGCGAAAAAAATGTTCAGTTTCAAAACTGTCCAATAACAAATAGTACAATTTTAGCCATTTACATGATACCGCTACAAAAGTCATTTCATCAAAAACTGTTTATGAGTTGCTTAAAATTTCTCATTTTTCAAATCTTGTTAATCTTCGTTTATTCAACATTCCACAATGTTTTGATATTGATCGTTTCTTTAAATATATAAAGGTATGATAAAAATTTTTATTCAAATAATATCTTTCAATTTTCAATTTTTAGAAAAACAAAGAAATTAAAAGTGCTCTTGATTTTAGTTCTGAAATTTCTGATGAATATAAAAAACAACTTGAAGCAATTGTTGAAGAAATTGTAGAAGAAGAAACACATGATTATAAAGTGCCATGGATTTGTTTCTCTGGAATTGATTATACTTTATTTGGCAAAATTAAAACGCTTGTCTCTCGTCAGCTTTAAATAATTTATGTCTTTTTTTTTGTTTTACTAAATTGTTTTATGTAAAAAAGGTATTCTTTTCCCCTATTTTTTTACTTTTAAAAGAAGACTCTTAAAATTGTATTTTATCTACAATTCAAAGAACAATATTATTGTATTTTGTATGTATTTGTTAGTAGAGCGGAATAAAATTTGTTTCAACGAAAAAGTAATCTTTTTTAATATAGTAAAAGAGATTAATTTTTCTCTGTTGCGAAGTTGTACTTAATTAAGGGAGTACAGTCGAACCCCGATTTTACGACTTTCAAGGGACCGTTAAAAAAAGCCACAAAAATCGAGGTCCCTTTAAAATCGAAGTAAGCGTAAAATCGACGTTCGACTGTAATTAAATGATATTACAACTGTTATTCAGTTGATTTAATTTCCAAAAACACTCTATAGAATTAATTATCTTGTTTTATTTATTTTGTTAAATAATTCCATCAAATAAGTGTCATTACCATTTTTTTTAAAACTAATTAAAAATGAGTGTTACTGAAAACTCTGCAATTCTTTCTAAGGCTATTTTTTTAATAGAATTACACAAACAAGTCATGTCGATTTTGTCATTGATAACAACGACTGCAAGCTATTTCGAGATTGGCATTGAAATTTTTTTTCTTGGATTTTTAGTGAACCAATTTTTCGTTAAACATAAAACATCGATACTCTGTACATTATTTTTTTATTTATTAGCCATTGGATATTTTGTGGATTTCTAATACGTTTTAACATATGGACTTTGGAAATTATTTCTTTTAAGTAAAATACACGTAGCCATAAAATTATTCATAAAGTATTTCCCAAAAAGTAAAGCCATGATGTTTATTTTTCATTTATTAATGTGAATTCTTGACAAAGTTGTGTGAACTTTTAGAACACGCTTTTCACTTTCCTTAATCGTTTTTTTTCAAAAACTTTCATTAATTTATATTTTAAAAATTTCAAAAATAAACAAATAAAATATTAAAAAGGATGTTCGTTATTAATATTATTTAAAAGAAAAAATACAGCTTATGAAATAAAGGTTTCTCTTTTTTGGACTGTATAAAAAAGAAAAAAAATGCACAACATAGTTGTTATGATTTGATAGTAAAGAACCATATACAAAAGTTATTTTTCTCTTTTTTATTACACATCTGTTCCGCGGTATTAAATCATCTCCTTTTCTTTTTTAAAAAATGTCAATGAAAATGCGTTTTAACGAAAGTGCGTAAAAATGATTTTGTATTTTTACGCACTTTTATCTATTTAGGAAACATCTTTTCTTTTTAAAAAGTCAATGTTTAGTTGCATTTGAATATTTTACTACTCGATTTTATTAAAATCGTAGAAAAGCTTCTCTTGTAATTATAAAAAATATTTTTATCTAAAGAAGAAAAACTGAATGCTTCATTATTAAAGAATTTTTTAAACATTTTTTTTACAGTTTTTAAAAGAAAAAAAGAAGTCTCTAAATTTCTCTCTCATGTTTTTATTGGAAAATTAAATTGTATAAAAAAGCAGGTTTTGATATTACTTATAAAAGCATTTGTTTTGTTGGGT
The DNA here is from genome assembly GCA_034700145.1 of Panagrolaimus detritophagus. Lineage (NCBI taxonomy): Eukaryota > Metazoa > Nematoda > Chromadorea > Rhabditida > Panagrolaimidae > Panagrolaimus > Panagrolaimus detritophagus. The sequence continues at coordinate 9,314 of JAQIXH010000638.1, read as the reverse complement.
TTGTCAAATTAAAAAATATGTGAAAGAAATATGTTACGGTTGTATAACTAGATCATTAAATTTTCATAAATATCGAAAACATCAGGATCACCGAAATGCTCAAAATTTTGTTTCATGTGTAATATGGAAAAGCTACAAACAAAAAAATTTATGGAAAAACGAAAAACAACTTCAAAATATTCAAACTGATTTTTAGCAGACACACATTTAACAGAAAATACTTTCCTTTTTTTATGACTTGTCCAACATTACATTTTTGACGCGATTTTATAGTCGTTTTTTCGCCGACATTTTTCTTTTTTCAAAGAAAAAGTTCTCTAAACATGTGTAACGATAGGGAAAATTTTTTTCTCAAAACAAACTGAAAACATTACACACCGCAAATTTTTAAAAAATGTTTTTGCACGTTTTTTGAACTCTTTAAATTAAAGAATGTAATTGCATACTTTTAATTTTATACTTTTACTGACGAATTGATATTTTTTTGTTAAAAGGAACTTTTTAGTCATAAAAAAACGTTTGTTAGCTGCTATTTTTGAATATTTCATATTTTAAGGAATAAATCAATACACATAAAAAATTTATAAAGTTTCTTTTGTTGGAATATCATATTGTAACTGCGTTTGTGTTTAATGATAAAAATATTTCAATAATTAATATTGCAAAAGAATAAATATTCTCATTATATTTCTTAAATTTTTTTGTTTTAACACGCCTATTGAATCAAGCAAAGCAATTAAAAGTGTAACAAACGGTTGAATAAAAACAATATTTGATAAATAATTTTAAAATTTTTGGAGTAGTCGCTGTAGATTTATTATAAATTTCCTAAAAGATATAATTTAAACAAAAAAAGGAGGATAAAATTCACAGGGAAAGGCACTTTTTTATTGCTCATCAAAGCATTTTATTGTTAGATGATGAAACTGCCAAAGAAAAAGATCTTATAAAAACTGCGTGATTTTTCAAAACTATAATATTTCTTTTTCTTTAAATAATGACTATTGTTCCATTATTCTTCTATCAACATATTTTTGTGTTTATTTACCATTTTTTCAAAACTTTTCATCAAATTATGTGTAAAACTGACGGTTTAAATATTTCGAAAATAAACAAATAAAATATTAAAAAGGTTGTCGTTTGTTTTCTTTTTTTACAATGAAAAAGTCTAAATTTTGAAACATAGTTTTTTTGACTGGAGAAATAAAAAAAAAAGCGATGTTTAGTAAAATGTAAATGCAATCGATTTATTATAAGAAAAAGGAAACACATAGAAAAACAGAAAATATTTTTCACCGGCGAAAAGGATTTTTTCCCTTTTTTCTCATCTAGAACATCATCTATAATCTCCTGTTGTTTTCGTTTTTTAAATGTCAATGAAATTGCATTTAAAGTAACTTTGTTAACATCAGAAGGGGGAGGGGTACATGTCTCCACGAAAGTGGTGAAATTCTTTGAACTTTTGCTCATGTTATCGAGGTTAGAAACCGAAGGTTGAGATGGCTCAAAATAAATTACATCCCCTCCGAAGAGTTTCTTGCGAAGTTATTATCCAAAAACAAATCTACGATATAGGAGTTAAAGAAAAATATTTAATGACTCGAAAAGATTGCAAATAATCTGTTCTTAAATAAATAAGTTATTGCGGTAATGAATATGTTAATGGAACCGAGAGCATAAATGCCTATAAAGATATTTTGTCCACCTCTTGTTTTCAGTTGTTTGACAATTTGGAAAAAATGTTTTTAATGAACCAAGAAATGGCTGGAATTTGATACGTTTTGATAAAGGATTTGATTTTTTTGGTTTTAAAATTAGACAAATGAAATGAATCCATTTGGAAGGAAATTAAAATTTAAGGCTAAAAAAGCATAAAGTTATTTTGGTATCATTTTTAGCATGAATAATAAAAATTAATAATTGTTGTATTAACAACAAATGAAATAAATTATGTTTTTTTAGAAAGGAAGATTGTAAAATCGATAAAAAAATGAAAAAAAAGAATGAGGTAAAAACTTTTTTTTGACGTTTTTTGGTTTTATGTAGCAAAGTTATTTTAGGGTAATGAAATTAAACACCCAAGAAAATGATGACCCCTTTCTTCAAAACATCAACATGTAATATCCCTTGATCAAAACTCAAAAAAAAGGAAAAAAGTGCAACAGCGGAAAGTAAAATGCAAAAAAAAAAACGAAGAGAAAAGCAGCTAGCATTTCAAAGATGTTTTTTTGACCTTTCGCTTTTGGGGTTCACAGACAAAAATTCAAAAAGAGATGTAATCGCATAAAAAAACTCTATTGTTTGAAAGAGAAACAACAAAGAAAGAACAAAAAATGAATCAAAAAAGATGATTTACAATTTGAAAAAAAGCGAAAATGAATAATAAAAATTTAATATTCAATTTTTTTTTTCTAATAATAGTTGTCTTTGATTGCATTCTGTTAATGTGATCCAAATGATGATACATTTTTTGTGAATTTTTAATAAATATTCGACTGCATTGTTTTAAAAATGAATATTAGCAGAGGAGAATGGTTGTGAAGTAAACATTGTATCTTAATCCAATTCAATTTAATTTAATTTATTAAATTAAGATACAACACTCCACAACTATATTCTGCTATTTTAACTCTGCTATATATTTTCACAATTAAAAATGAGAAGCAACTTTATGCACACTTATTAAAAAATAGTGAATTTTGTTCAATTGGAATTATAAACAATATGAATCAAGTTGTTGAATTGGAAACATTATTTTAGGAAGACTACATTTACTTCACAACCATATTCAATATCAATGATGCAATTTTGCGTCAGTACTTTTGTCACCGGTTTTAATTCAACTTTTTTTACAGTAAACATAGACCACAGTAATAAAATGTTTGCTAAAATTCCCAAAACTGAAACAAATGTGTCATTAATTTTTGAAGTCGTTAATATTGCAGACATATCTCTTTTTTGCAAATTAAAATATACGGAACAACTATTGTAGTACTAAATATACTGTTTTATTACAGTTATAATAAAACTATTATAGCTTCCAAAATATAAAAATAAAACTTTAATTTTGGACGCAATAAAACTTTTTTGAGACGCAAATGACAAACTTTTTATCAGAGACTAAATAAAATAAATCGAAAGCAACTGGCAAAATTTAAACGCTTTTCTTGAAATTATAAATTTCAAAGAAAGTAAAATGGAATAGGCAACCTAGATATGTCAAAATTCGAGATTTTGGATTGATATATGAGTTCCTATATTAAACTAGTTCATATAAAATTCTTGTAATTTTTATATTAAAGTATATAAAAAGCTTTTATAATTCAAGAGAAAGTTATCAAAACAGATAATTTCTTTAACAAAAAACAAAATTTGTGCTTTTTTTTGTTTTTTAAAAACAGATGATAAACGGAACTATCAAAAATTATGTCAAATAATATTTGACATCAATCATTTTGTTATATTATAGTTTAAAAACCACCTTTCATAACACACATTGTAAAACCTGATTTTTTCTTTTATTCTTGTCAGAAGAAACCTTTTTTGATTTTTGGTTCAAGTTTAACTGTAATAAATAAATTCGAACAAAATCATATAATTTTATTCATTTGGTAACCATGCCTTACTTCACAGCACTTTTAAGTTGGTTTTCCTTAATTTTTTTACTTCGTGGGACATTCGCCCAAAGTCCCCATTGTTTATTAAACAAAGATAGTGGAAAAGGGAAAGGTAAGGTTACTTTTTTTAAAACTTAAAAAAACCATAAACCATTTCAGACGCCGTACAAAAATTTTATTTCAACAATAAATGGAATACCTGTTTTGGTTTTAAATATAATGGAAAAGGCGGAAATGGAAATAAATTTGATTCATATTCAGAATGCATGAGTGGATGTGCAGGGGGTAAGCTAATTCATAACTAAGTGAGCTTAAAATGGTAATAACAATCTTTTTAAGCTGACGGTACAATGTGCAACGGCCCATCTCCCTCTAAATCCCCTATAAATTCACCTGCATTTGATTGTGATACAGCAAAATGCCCAAAAGGATATAAATGCGCTTTTGGAATGATGGTTGAATGCTGTGAAGCAGAACAATACGGTATGTTTAACAAAAATTTTCATAAATTTGCACATCTTCCGTTTTTAGACGCCTTCCAAGCAGCCTTTGCTGAAAAATGTCCAGATGGAAGTAATTCAGCTGGATCAAAAGATAAAGGATATTTTGAAGCCGTTTTCGGTGAAACTTGTGCTGATTTGGTCTGCAAAAAAGGTCAAAAATGTGTTCAAGTTAATAAACATTTTGCAAAATGTTGTGGTGGAAAATAATAATAAAAATATGTTTCTTTAAAAATTTTGGAAATTCTGTTATAGTAAAAGAGGAATGCCGGACTTTTCCCCGGAAAGCATTTCCCCGAAAGACACTTCCCCGAAATAGGACATTTCCCCGAAATATAAAGCATTAAGTAAAACCACTAAGAAACACTGAGGCCTGAGAATGCCTGAGAAACCCTGAGGTGCATCGGGGCTGTTAAATTGGGAAATATCGTTAATGAAAGTAATCTTTTCAAGCTGATGGCAGGTTTTTTAGTTAATGTCAAATTTCGGGGAAATGTCCTATTTCGGGGATCTGTCTTTCGGGGAAATGTCCTATTTCGGGGAAATGGCATTCGGGGAAATGGCATTCGGGGAAATGCTTTTCGGGGAAAAGTCGGAATACCGTAAAAGAGCCAGAAAAATAAATAAATATGTGCTAAAAACTTTTATGCAAATTGTAATTTAGTCTTAATTAAAATAATATTTTTTGAGCACTGTTATCGGAACTCTGAATTTCGTCACTTTATGTTACATTCCCACGTGAAATTTAATTAACCTGCTTTGGTGTCCATTCTTTATTGTAATTTTTCTTTGTTCTTTTAACGTAAAGCTTAACGAAAGTGAAAGAAAGTAAATTTTTTAGAAGTAGTTTTTTTATACAAATCTGCATTCTTATAAATAATATTTAAAAGAAAATGATTTGATTTGAAACATCACAGAACCCTTTTTTTACTCACGCCATTGATTTCTGTGATATTTGTGTGACAAATAATTATAGGACAGCATTGAATCAAACTATGATTCATTCAATAAAAAAACCTTGAAAAGCATTGAAATATCAAAACGTAAACAAAAAAAGGGGTGCATGTTATTTCATTTTTTCAAGCATTCACGAAATGCAGTGAAGAAAAAAATCTGTCGAAAACACTTTTTTTTATCAAAAAAAGGAATGCTTCAAAAAAGCAAAGAATTGATTGCTTACAATTTTCTGGCCACTTGTGTTTTTTTTCACCTTTTTCTGCTTTTGATTGTTTTTGTTTTTATGTTCAAATCTTTGAATATAAGTATTTTCAGTTTCTTAAATTGTCATAAATGAATATTATAATATTAAATATTGACAGTTGAAAATTTAAAATTAGCTAACTTGACAAAAATTCTATTTCAGTGTTAAGGAGCTGTCCAAATTTTTTTTTGCAAGATTCTGTAACCCCATGCATCCGATTTTTTCCTTTGATATTTTGCCACACTTTAAAACCGCTTCAGATTTACCACCCTCTGAAACGCCCGCGTCAGATCTGGAGATTCTGTACAGCCCCTAATTATTTTTGCCATTGATAAATTGTATTTGTTCTATTTTGAATGCTCCGAAATGTCGTAGGTAGCCTGATCTTTTGAGCTGATGTCATGCAAAAATCGAGATTTCTGAGACCCCCTTCTTTCTCATCATATTTTTCCTTTGATCTTTTGCCTCAACCTCAAAGCGGAGTGATATTGTGCTTCATGATGTCATATCTAAACAACCCCTTTGTTGTGCTCGGCAAAAGATCAAAGAGTCTTCCCGTTTTTATACGATGTTCAAAGTACAAAGTTTAACGCCATGTCGGAGTAGCATGGATTAATAGCCGGATTCAAATCCTCCAACTGCATATTTTTCGTACTTGAACAACGCTGTTATGCACGAGTCGTTTAATGCCTATCGTAAAATCCTTTTTAAAAACCAAATATTTTAGGATGCATGAAATTAATAATCCTTTTATCCCGTTCGACTACCCCCTCAATGGTTTCCCGCAAAATGCCGAAGTTGTTGTTTCTGGTCGTTCTTTAAAAGGCAACGATGGTGTCTTTGTTATTGAATTCTGTGCCGGACGTGACATTGCATTTCACATGAGTTTTCGTTTCAAAAGAGAAAACAAACTTGTAATTAATACAAGTATAAACGGAAAATGGCAACATGAAGAACGGCATCAAAATCCAGTTTTTCACGAACAAAGTTTTGTTCTCCAAATTCAAAATCAGCCTGGACAATTTATTGTAAGTTGTTTAAACATCAATTTTCATGATAATTTTGCATGGCTTTTAGATTTGGCAAAAACATCATAAAATGGAATTTAGACATCGTATGGACTCAATGTTGATTACTTCAATGAGAATTAATGGTGAAGTTAGCACTGACCGGATTAAATTTGAAAGATTTGAACAAGGTTTGTTTATTTTATCTTTACAAATTGTCCCCTCGCTGCAGCCTTGGTTTCAAATATCTTTAAAAAAATTATTTTCAGGACCTCAAACCCCATATGCAAATGCATCTAATCCATATCCACGTCCCCAAGGACCATACTCCAGTGTTTCACATCCATATCCACAACATATGTCACCATATTCAAATTATGGTGGTCCATCAGCTCCAGTGCCACCGTACTCCAGTAACCCATATCCAACAGCTCCACCACAAGGACCATATTCAAACGCACCCTCACATCCATCTAGCAGATATCCACCATATTCTTCTGCACCAAATGCATATGGAATCGGATACGGGGCTTCTCAAAATCCCAGTATTGGCGGAGGTGTTGGATTCCAACCAACCCCTAATAATATTGGTTCTGGAACTGCTTATAATGCACCATTTGGAAGTGGCATTGGTTTTGGTACTTCACCTACATATCCTCCACCCACCAACTATCCACGTCCACGTGGAATTGGGCATGCTGGAAGAAATTTTAAAGACAAAATTTTACTTTTTAATTTCACTTCTTAAAAGCAACTTTTAATTATATTTTTGTTTAAGCTTTCAAATTGTAATTTTTATTTTTTAAATAAAATTTATTTGACTTATTGGTCGACTATAAAAAACGCTGACATTTGAAAAAACAAAAGTTTTATTTTAAAAAATCGTTGTTTGATAGTTGTTTTTCGCTTTTAAATGACCTTTAGCGGAAGCAATAACTTCATTAACACCAAACACAAAAATCAGCAATAACAACCAAGCCATTTTTTTCAGACCACATGCTGCAACAATGATTTCCTGGTTTCCAAGGAAAAAAGAAGGAGTGTTTGTAACGAAATATTTTTTTGTCAAAAAACGGGTGCAGCACTTTTGAAATTTTAAAAAAAAGGTGCAGCATTGAAGGATGTTCCTATAAAAGCCGAGTAAAAATTGAATGATAATTGGGGTAAAAGTTATTTTGGCGTTGAAGCTCGAAAATTTGAATAAAATCTGTTAGCTCAATTCCTTATTTCGAGATATTTTTTAAAAAACGTTTTTTAGCTTTTTTGATCCAACAAATGTTAAAAACACCAAAATTTTTAATGAAAACCGGATTTTTCAGTAAAAGATTGCCAATATTATCGTTAAATTTAATAAACTTTTTTTAATATGGATGAATCGATGCTTTTTAACGAAGATTGTATGAATTTGGAAGATGATGAAAATGTTATAGCTTCCCATTTTCATAAAAGATTTTTATGTAAAAAGCAAAAATTAAACAATGGTCAATTGGTCATTGTTGGAGAACCAGTTGATTTTGGGGAAATTTCAAAGACACATGATTTAGGTATTTAGGTTTACCTTTTTAAATTTTGTTAAAGGAGGTGGACCTTTTGATCCATTCTTTAAAAAAGAAGGATTTTGAAATATTTCTTTTTTTTCCAACTCTTCGATATTCCTGATCAGGCAAACTCTTGAAACAAAAATGCAGCTTTCTTTGTTTTTATTTTTTCGTTGCAAGAGTTTGCCTGATCACGAATATCGAAGGGTTGGAAAAAAATAAAATATTTCGAAATCCTTCTTTTTTAAAAAACGATCAAAAAGTCCGCCTCCTTTAATATTAATATATTGCCAGTAGCGCATCATTTCGGGGGTGACTACAAGAGTTGCAACCTCCTTCCAAATTTTATTCTCTATATGCCCTTGTATATTACTGTAAAACATTTTTAGCAACTCTCTCATTGACCGACAAAATCAGCAATGCAAAAAGCACAAATTTAACAGAAAAGCTTCAAGGAATTGTTCACATCAGAAAACTTGTTTCAGCAAATATTAAAATAGGGAATGACATGAATGAAATCATGTCAATTCTTACAGAATCTTTAAATGTGCAAAAGTTTGATACCACAATTTTTAATAAAAGGCAAAAACTAAATAATTACAGCCTAGAAATCCAATATGAAGCTGCTTGGGCTTTGATGAATATTGTTGCAAACAAAAAATCTGAGCAAATTCAAGCTTTATTTGTGCCAAAAGTAATAATTGCGTTGATTAAATTGTTTGATTCAATAAGTGATGTCAATGTTGCTAATCAAGTGCTTTTGGCTATTGGAAATGTCATAGGTAAGAAAAATTGTTGATAAAAATATACTGACTTTAAGGGGCGGTTAATACTGTAATTTAAAAAATAAAAAAATTGTGTGTGAAAAATGTGGAGGAGCTCATTAATGACGTTTTTCTTTATAATTTTTTTAGGGAATGTCGGGCACATCGAACTCAACTGAAGTAAAGTTGTTCATTTTATGCTACATTTTTTGGCAATCTATGTTTGAACGCCATTCGGTAAAAATACAGAAAATAAGGAGTCACCGATGACTCATTGATAAAAAGCAACTAATCTTTCGATGCTGTCCATACATACTTTGTCAAAAAACAGAACGACTGAGTCTGATGTGGGGCACCCGCGGGTAGGGGAAATGGGAATCCCAGCAAATCAACTTTCTTCGGGCCCGGGAACAAGAAATTTTCGTATTACGAAATTCGTAAAGCGATCCATACGGGATAAATGCGGGAGGGAACCAAGCAACTTGTAAATCGATTTTTAAAATTAGCGATTTCAGTTTTGTAACTATAATGAATATAAAATCAAAATAAAAACAACACCAAACTTTCTTTTTTGAAATATGCAAATTTTTCCTCCAATATTTTTTGACGATATCATTTTTAGCTGAAAATCCCGGCCTTTGTTATCAATGCATTTGTTTGGGAGTAATTCCTTCATTAGTCAAACAA
>JAQIXH010000637.1:0-11946 GCA_034700145.1 Panagrolaimus detritophagus | reverse complement strand
AATAACAAATTTTTTAGCACAAAGGCCCGAAAAAAGCCCGGCCCGGCCCGGCCCACGGGTCGGGCCGGGCCGGGCCTGAAAATTCGGGCCCACGTCCATCCTTAAAAGAAGGATGATTGTGACTCAAATTTTAAAGAAAAAAATCAAAATTTATTGATTCTTACATAATACATAGATAGTGTTAAACGGCACTTGCCTCAGTGATTTTTTAAATTTAAGGTTTTATAAAAAGTTTTTTAATCATGGAAAAGTTACTCCAAATTGTAATTAAAGGATCAGTTATCATTGCTGAAAATCTTTCATTAAAAACACGATAACTTATTAAAAAACAAATTACCAAACATTGCCAAAACAATTGCAACATTTAAAAATAGCTCGAAGTTTATTGCTTCATCATATAATTCTTTACAAGAATTTGCTGCTTCAATGCTATCAATCGTAATTAAAAGTAAAATACAGAGTATCAAAACTGGACTTCGAGTTAATACAAATAATAAAATATTGTAAAACAATTTTTTTATTGCAATTATATTTTGTTTGCTCTGAATTATGCGGGTTTTTTCCATTTTTGTTTTATGCTTTCTCAATTTAATTAAAGTAAGAACAAAAATTGCTGTCATAAGAAAAGCAAATACATAAACCAATATTAAAATATACGTTGTAAAAATTGCAAATGGTTTCTCACAATTAACAAAATTACAGCTTTCTTCACTTTTAGAAAATAATATCCAATAACTAAATGCTGCGAAACCGATCTATAAATTTTATATTTTTTAAAGAAATACAAAAAAAATCTAGAACATCCGCTTACTGTTAAAGCAATGCTCGAAACCCAAATAAATCCATTTAAAATGATGCAATTTTTCATCAAAACTTTTTGATTATACCATTTTGGATATGCAATTGAAGTATAAATAAATAGTGATAAAATCAAGTATGCTTGTGTGTAAACTAATATACAAAAGAATGCAGAAGTCATGAACGTTAATAAATTAAGTCTTGAATCAAAGTTAAATACATTTACACCATTTATTTGTAAAATTATGATACCCATAGATCGGCTTAAAAGAATGGTGAAAAGGTTTCGAGATCTGAAACAAATATGTGTTGCAAATTCGAAATCGAACAACATATGTTGAGTTAAAACTTACGAATTTTCTTTATCTTTTAAAACGCGTACACAGACATAAATAAAGATTAAATTCGTAATGATTGCAATAATTGTAAAAACGTACGGTAATAACGAAAGCGTTAAATAAAAATTGAGCTCCGTTTTATCCGAATTCTATAAAAAGGTTCTTAATAATCTATTTATCATTTGTAAAATCACCTTCATATATTCACATATATCAGTTGATCGATAATTCCATTGAAAATACGTTTCCCATGCACAACTTTCTACCGGAAATATACCCCAAGTATATGAACAATTTTTATTAAATTCATCCATTTTACAAAGATAGAAAATATTACATAAAATTTATTTTTGAACTTTGAAAAGCAATCGACTACTTATCAACGACGTAGTCGCAAATGTATAAGTATTTTTTTACACTTCAAAAATAGAGTCATAATTTTTTGAAGTGTCTATAAATACTTTTTTTAATCTTTTGTCCAAACACTTATTTTTGTGAATGAAACAATATTTTCAAGTCGGTGATAAAAACACAGTTTTATTTTTTGGAAGAAGCCAAGTTGAAATACTATGTTTTCTATATATTTACATTTCGAATTAAAGCCCAAAAATAGAAACGATACATATTTATTAGGCGGGAAACGTTTCGTTTATCCCTAACTGATAAAAAAAAGTAAAAAAAGCGTCATTGTTGAAAAAGAAGAAAAGTGCTTTTCCATGCGAGACCGCTGCATTTGATTTCTCAATTTTTTCTACATTTATGTTGAAAAAAGCGTTCAACTTCTGGAATTTTTATCTCGGCATCTGTTTTTTTTTATTATTTTTTATCCCAGTATATTCCACAGATGCTAAACTACAATACTACGTTTTTTCAAGTCTTGAAATAACCTGTAACATATTTTTTATTCAACATTTATAAAACTTTTTTCAGCAAAAAAATTTTTGTCATAAAAAATTGAAAAATCAAATGCAGCGGTCTCGCATGGAAAAGCACTTTTCTTCTTTTTCAACGATGACGCTTTTTTATTTTATCGGCTAGTGTTATCCTATTAGAAAATGTTTTACTAACATTTTTGATGTACACAAGTTTTATTTTGATTTTTATTTATCATAAAATAAATTTAAAAGAAGAAAAAACACATTGAATATTATTTAACAGCTGACACATTTTAATACATGGATAAAAGGTTTGTTTTTGCAAGAGTAAAATAAAGAACTGATGTCATTAAAAATTAATACCGACACTTGAACCTAATAAACTGACTTTAGTTTTCCTTCCAATTTGAAATCCTGTTCCGAGGATAGTAATTCCAAGTCCATTTTTATTGCAGTTTATTCCAGTATCAGCTGAAATATCATTATTCAAATTAGAAAAAAATTTAATGAAAAAATTTTACCCCTAATTCCAGATTTACATTCAAGTGGACCAACTTGAGCCTGTGGTCCATCAACACCAATATTAATAGCATGTTTACCATTTCCATGATCAATTCCAGCATCCGCTGCTGCCTGTGCTGACCATTTCACAGCACCAAAAGCTTCACCTCCAACTAATTCGGCACCAACTTTAAAATTTGTTGAATTACTATTATTTTGTGCCGTTGTATATGCATTTGGTAGTTTAAGAGATAAAAGACCCTAAAAGTTTAAGTTTAAAATTTCATAATCAGAAAAATTTGATAAAAATGTTGATTTTTGGTTGTTAAGAAACATATAAATGGTCAAAGTAAACAGTGACTAATATGTTTGTTTTCAACAATGGTCTCATATGACTGATAAAAGCAATCAGTTTTTTTCACTTTTTTGTTGTTGTTTATTTTTGCTTACCGTTTCAACTTTTCCAAGTCCAACACTGGCATGATTATCATGAAAAGATAAATGTGGTGATTGATTACAAATATCTGTTCCATATCGGCACCATTTTGCAAAGTGTTCAGAAAGATTGTTTATAATTGCAAATGGATGAGTGTCTTTCCAATTTGTCCCAACCTGAAAAAAAACAAATTTTAGCACAAACATTTTCGTTAAAAACTGTTGTTCAAATGCAATTATTTGATCTCGATTTTAAAATCAAAGTAGTACTTTTCGTTTTGAAAGGGATAACAAATCCTAGGTGTCTGCCTGAAAAACAAAGCTTACTCGTGATAAAGCTCGTTGAACTATGACATCATTTTTCAAAGGTTTTACACGATCATCAAATTCATTATTGACCCATGAAACACTAACTTCAAACTTTCTTGGACGTCGAATAATCTAAAATAATTAAAAATTAAAAATTGAATATACTTATATTAAAGCATTTTACTTCATGATTATTATCATTGTCAACTTCAACAACTTCTCCATTTCCAATGTAAACACTCCATCGCTAAATAAAAAATTGTAAAAATAAAAAATTCACAAAATTTTTACCGAATATCCCAATTTTTTATGTTCAATTAAATCACCTCGTCGTCGCATTAATGGTGGCATGATTAATTTTTTTTTAATCTGAAAGCAATTAAGTTTAATTTTTGTATTTAGCTAATGAAAAAAACAGAGTAAAACAATAATTCTTATTTCACGATTAAACTTTTTATATGGGCGGAATGAGAAAAATTAAAACAAAAGCTGACAACAAAATGAATCAGCTAAAAATGCAAATATAGCAAGTTTTTATGTTGAAAAGTGATAAGAGTAATCTTTGAAAACTGCCCAAAGTATCATGTTTTGGGAGTGTTTTAAATTAAAAGCGATGGTAAAACATATACAAAAAACTGATTATTTTTTGATAAGAAATATACCCTTTTAAAATCCAAGAGTACCATTCGACTTTTAAAAAGCTTAAATAATGAAAAACAACAAAATAAAAACTTTATAAAGAAATTTTTATATTTCTTTTCTGTTGAAATAATTGATGACTAATTTCTGTCACGGTTTTCAACGTTTTTTGCTTTTATTTTTTGTGATAAAAAAAACGTCACTTTTCAAATAAAAATTAATGGTATTCCTTGTTTGTTTTCATAAAAAAAAGAAAACATTTAATGAAAATTTAATCAAATAATGCAAAAACGCATTTTAAGAAAGATCAATACAGAAAGTTTTTTTGAACTAATCTTACAAAGCTTTTAATCCCTTCAAACAAAAAATAACAAAGTTCAATCATAAAAATTTCAACAATTGTTTTTCCGAAAAATTGGAAAAGAAGAGACCAAATAGATAAAAAAGTAAACAATCGTCACAAAATTTTAATGCAACAAAGTTTTGCAAGTATTCATTTTTAACTTTTAAAAAAAATAACGACAGACAAAAAAATTGTTTTTGGAATCGTTGAAAAAAATAAAGCAGATACACAGGTGTTTTAAGTTACCTAAATAACGTCCTGTAAAACTCTAGGAATAAAATTTATTTGACTCCAAAAAATACTTCTTTTTATTTTAAGCTTTTTTCTTGGAGTTAAAAGAAGCATTTTTGGAGTCAAAAAAATTTTTATTCCTAAGCTACTACTTTTGCTATTTTTTTATTCCCTTTTTTCCCGCTCTCGAGTTGCCCTGTAAGAAAAACTAAAAAAGGCTTGTAAGAATTCATTCAACAAAAAACAAAAAAAAACTGCTTTTCAAATGCTGAACTTCTGCCACTTTAGAGTCTTACAGGGTGCTACCTAGGAAAAGTAAAACACTTTTTTTTGCACTTTGTCGTTTGTCCGTTCGTTTGTTGGAATAAAAAAAAATTGCATTGAAGATAAAAAACATAGAAAAACATTTGATCGATTTTCAGTAAAAAATGAGAAAAATCTTTTTTTGCTTTTTTTTCTTTGAATGTTTTATAAATTTTGAACAAAGGAAAGTTGGAGTTCGGAAGCTTTAAAAGGCTCCTTTTTTTAAAGTTTTTAAATTTGGGTTTTTGAAAACAAAGTCATTAATTAAACGCGGTTGGGAATTTGTACAATTATTGTGATTGACATTCATGTCGCTAACAAAACTTCACAGTAAAAATAGAGCGGTTTTTATGGTTACAAATCCCTTATAGGCTGTCAAATGGATATCAGCGTTTTTCTCTTGAATCACATTGTATGCCACCAAAACTGATATCAATCGAAATTTATTTTATCACAATCAACACATAAAGACATAATTATTTGTATCCAAATTTTGAAAAAACAAATAAATATCATAAATTAATTTTTTATGTTCCAACAAAAACAATAATTACCAAAATAAATCCAATACAAATATATTTAAAACCATATTCTCTATCATTTCTTATCAAATAAATTAATTTTAAATATCCGAATATAAATATTACAATCATTAAAAGCGACATATTTTTTCGATGCCAAATATTTTCCAATTTTGGCAAATAAATATTTTTAACAGTTTTGATTGTATAATTGTATTTATCGTTTTCAAATTGCAGTATTTGACATAATTTTCGATACAAATCTTCCGAATATTTTTTTTTCAGCTCCGAAAATACAGAGTGATTCAAGAAATTTTCCGGTTTTCTTTTGGCTGGCAAATTTGTACTGTTAAAGTTATCAAAAAACGGATTGCGGTTTTGTAAATAACAAAAATATAAGTTTTTATAATGTTAATATGAAATTATTCTGAGAAAAAAATTTTGACAGGGGATACGTATAACTTCATATTAACATCATGTTTTGTTATTTACAAAACCTCATAATGCCTTTTTTTATAATTTATATGGGTATCCATGAACTTTGTATAACTTTTCATAGAAGATTAACTATTTTTGTTGAAAAAAAAAGTTTATAATAACTTACTTACAGTCCGTAAAAAACTTAAAACCAGAAAACATTTTTATTCTTTCATTAAAAGTAATTTTACATTTCAATGAAACATTTTTTTCGTTTTAACAATCGTTTTACACTTAAACTTCATGTTTTTTTTCTAATCGTATTAACCCTTTCCCGCATCTCGCCTCTCATTGACTGGCTGTGACTCTCTCAAAAAAAGGGGGCAAAAATGAACTTTAAAAAATCTAGTTTATTGATTTCTGCCTTTTTTTCCACCCGTCGAAAAAAAAGAAAATAATAATAGTTTTTTTAAAGTATGATTTTTTGAATATTTAAGACATTTTTACAAACATAAAAGAAACATCGATGATAGAGTTCTTGAAATAAACATTAACATCATTCATTCAATACCCTGTCAACTTCACTTGGACTGGATGAAGCACAAGCTTTACTGTTTTTTGAAGGATGTTTATCTGGGAAAGCTGCTGAAAAATGGAAAAGAATACCCAAAGTTGAAAAATCCATAATTTGTTGTAACAGAAAACTCCTTCACAATGTGATCTTTGTGGGCATTGAAAGCCATCACATACACATTCTCCGGCACATGGAGAAAAAATGCACCACCATGGTCCTGGGATATTCATTTGATTTGGATTGCCACGAGTTTGTTCACACTTAAAAAATACTTGAAAATTACTTTTGCGACAAAATTCTAAAATTTACAAAAAATTTGTTCAATTTCTACCACATTTTTAGAATAAAAGCTGGAGATAAAATTTTCTCATTTTAATCGATTCTTAATGAAGTCATGATATGTTGGATTATTCTATGAGTTTTTTCAATGATAAAAAAAAAGTTGAACATTTTTTGAAATTAATAACGTTAATCACCAATGTTTCTGTTTGCTTGAATTTAAAAAAACTAAAAAAATTTTAGTCTGCAAAAAATAAAAGTGCTTTTAAGATTTTTTTTAAAAAGCTTTTAACAAGTCTGTATTTAAAAAGCCCAGACCCTTTTTTTGATTGCATATATAAATAAACACTGAAAAGCATAAGCAACAAAAACTATCTTTGTTTAGATTCAGATAAATTTTCTCTCTTTTTTCTACTTCCCAAAAATGAAGCTGATTTTTTTGATTGTTACAATGTTTTTCTGCACTGGTGGTGCTCATTTTTTTGTAAGTTTTAGAATTTTGTTGCAAATTCTATTTTCAATTATTTTTTTAAGTATGACGAAATTCGTGGAAGCCCAAATCAAAATGCTATCCCAGAACCATGGTGGTGCTTTTTCAGTCCATGTGCCAGAGAATGTGTATGTGATGGCTTTCAATGCCCACAAGGACAACATTGTGAAGGAGTTCGTGTTCCATGTCGAGGAAACTGTTGTAAACCTGAATGTTTTGCAGACAATTTTTGATAAATTTTTTTAAAAAATAAAAAATTATTGCAATAAAAATAAAAGACCTAAACATTGATACAAAAAACAAATAAAAAAACCTATGATTCTTTTCATAAATTTCTTTTTGTTCAACATACAATGTGCTACGGCAAACTAAAATATTGCAACAAAAAATAATAAAAAAGAAAGCTCAAATTAAAAACGTTGTTATAAAATTTATTTGAAAGATGAGAAAAAAACCTTTGAAAATTTTTAGAATTTTTTTTAAAAAATTGGAGAGATTTAAAAGAGGCATTGAAGAACAAAACACCAACATTTATTTTCTTCCAGTTTTTTTGTACTTTTTTTCATCAATTTTTGATTAAATTTTTTAGTCTAATTGATTTTCGACATACAGAAAGTGTATAAAATGGTTGTAAAAAGTATTATTGTTATTTTAAAATGCAAATTCTTCCATTCCTTACATCTTCGACATTTTTGCATATGTTAAAAGCGTTTTTGTCCGTGTTTTTTTTCATTGTGTTGTTAAATTTTTATTCACATTTTCGTCACTTATTTCTTTTTGCAGCTTCTTTCAACATGCTTACTTTCAATACTAATGGAATGATTCTTCAACGCTTTGCATTCAAAGCCCCAATTATGGATTATATCTTCAAGAATGCTAAACCTGAACATTTAATAAAATTTTATCAATGTGGCAAATACTTTTATGCTAAATTTCGTCTCAATATTATCCGACATCTTCAAATAGTTCCTGATTGTGAAGCAGAAATCTTTGATCCAACTGCAACATCTATTTGCATTTCAAATCCAGCTTTACAAAAATTTCAAGATTTTTGGATTACAGATTCAGTGATTCATCGTGGACCAATTGGCATGTTTCCACTTTTTAGTCATTGCACTATTAAAAAATTGGAATTACTTGATTATATTTTATGGGAAGAATTTGTATGTTTAACAAAAGCTGGTACAATTGAAGATTTAAAGATTAAAGGCGTCTATGGCGGTGAAACTTTATACATGTATACTTCTATTGAAAAAATTATTGCTTGTATTCCAAATGCAACATCAATTGAGTAAGTTTTTTTAGAATATAATTTTTCATCTTTTTTTTAAGGATTTCTGAAAGCTTTATTACTTCAACAACATGGGATACATTAGCATCTTCAAATCATAATGTTAAGCTTTCCAATTTTGTTCTTCAAAATGTTCCACATTTTCCACATTTTAATCCTGTTTTGGCTTTGGCTTATTTAAATGTATGTTTATTTTTTGAGGGGGAAATTATTTGGCATTTAATGAATGTGTATTGTTTTTTAGAATGTTGTTGATCTTGATTGCAATGTTCGTCTTGATTTTAAATTGTTTCCTGAAGAGAATTATTTTCATCTTGAAGAAGTTCGTGAATTAAATGAATTGCTTAAACATTTTGAACTTTGTTTCAATGAAATTTTAGAAACAAAAAAAAATATTGCTCTTGTAAAATCAAAAAAAATTCCTTAGAATTTGTTGGTTTAATTTTTTTCTGTTGTAATAATTTTCTGTAATTGAATGATAATATTATTTTTGTCGCTTTGATTTTGATAAAGAACACCGTTGTAAAGTAGCTTTTGAGAGAACAAAATTGTTGATAAAAAAAATAAGATTTGTCTTCTGAATTACGGTACAAAAACATATAGACATTTTTTTGCTGTAGTTTTTATTTATTGATTGTCAAGTTTTGGCCTTTGAATGCAGTGTTGTTGCGACTCCGGAGTCACGGAGTCGACTCCGTTCAGATTTTTGAAATTCACAGGGGGGAGTACGTTAAGAAAAAGAAATTTTAAATCTTAAAATTTTTTTTTTCTAGTTTTGTTATTTAACGTAATAAGTATCAAGCTATTCTAACATTGCTATGTTAAAACTAACACTTAAAACGTGTCTGGGCTTCACAATTTCTCATAAAAAATTTTTGAAAATTTTTTTTCAACCTTAAAAAAAGATGACTCCGGAGTCGACTCCAGTGACTCCGACTCCGGAGTCGGAGTCGCGGTCGGAGTCATTTCAAATCCGAAAGAGCAACACTGTTTGAATGATAGTATTATTTATTATTTATGTCTTATTGATTTTGATTAAAAACAAATTTAGACAGCAATATTTTGGGAAATAGTAAATTTTTTAGAAATTCCATTAGGTGAAACTTTTTTGGCAGTTTTTTGAAAAATCTGGGAAAAATCAATAAAAAAATATGTCTAGTGCAAAACAATAATTTCAGGATGTCGTTTATCCTAAAATTATTATTTTTTTCACACACCTTCGGGGCTTTTAAAAAGCATCTGGTTTTCGTGTATCCTTCTTGAGAAAAAAATTATTTGATGCATAAAAACATTTATTTAAAAAAAGAAATGTACAGAAAATGAGAAGAAAAAAAATAAATTACAAAAAAAGAATATGAATATTTTAAATTATGATGAAATAAAAACTAAATCTTGATGCAATATTTTAAAGTTGATTTTGTCAAAAAAAATTCTTGTCCATTCAAATGGATATAGTGTCCAGTCAACTGGACACGGTTTGTCCATTTGCTGCGAGCACTGTTTATACAGCCAAAAACCTCTAAGGAAACTTGTAATTTATTTTTGCGGCCAATTATAAGCAAAATATTGATCAAAAAATGCTAAAAAGAAAGAATGCTTTTATAAAAAACTATTGTCATGAAAAATATATTGATCAAATCGGATCCATCTGCTTTGATAAATTTTTGTCTTATTGAAAAGACAGATATTTTCCTTTTAAGCAATTTTCTTAAAATCGGAAAGATCTGCCCGAACTAGCAAGGAATGCGAAAAAAATGCAAAAACGTGGCATAAAGAAGGCGTAACACGAGAAAATCAAAGATTTTGGCAAAGTGTTTTCCCGTGTTACGCCTTCTTTTTTATTTTTTGCTAGTTCGGGTGCGCTTATTTCTCTGTTGTTTTTTTATGAGCTTTTAGAAAAAACTATAACAAATGACGTTCTCCCTTATGAGCTTTGAATATGACAGTCGTACAAAAAAATCAATCTTTGTATCAGGATACAATTGAACAGCCGCTGTTATAAAGACATAAAAAATAAAGATTATATTTGACTCTATTCAGAAAACGCTTGTTTCCGTAAATTTTCCCTTTACAAAAATATGAAATCATTTTATTTTTGAAGTATATAGAGAAATTGGTTAGGAATATACAAATTGAATAAAAATTTAAAAAAACGTTTTTGTGTAAAAATAGGCACACAATTAAACAAAATACTGTAGGGTTGAGGATTTAAACATTAATGTTTATGGACAAAAATTAACAGTAAAAGTTCCACCAGTTTGAGTTCCATGAGTTTTTGTATCATCCGATGGAAATAAATATGCATCAGGACATTGTGGGTTTTTACATGTAACAGTTGGTCCACCATTACTTGGAATAATTTGCATTGGAGTATCATATCCAACAATAACACTTAAATCATAAAAATCTTGGCCATTCCAAGAATTAAAACTAAATTCTGCAAGAGTTTTTCCATTCCAGCCGTTTTTAAAATTCATTCCATTTGAACCATAATTTTTACTGCATGAACCTCCTGGTCCAAGATTACATTCACTCACGGGAGCTTGTCCATTTGCAGTTCGAATAACGTTAATTCCATAACCGCAACGATTGTTAAAATTTACAGTTGAAGCTTCAAGAACCAAAAAAGTTGCAAAAAGTAAAAAAAGTTGTTTTGTAAACATATCTAAAAAATTTAATAATTTAGAAAAACTTTGTATAACTTTAAGATTTTTTTCTTGGTCAATTTGGCTGTGTGAGAGTACAACCAGTCCTACGCATGTCAAGGATTGCTCTGCTCTGCTGACATGTTTATAACAAAAAAATTTCAGTTTTTATACCCAAGATTTTGTTCATTTGCAATTGAGGTGATTATCTATTTGTTTAGCTGTAGTTTCTAATATTTAGTGTTTTCACATCATCTTTGTTTACATTAAAATAATTCACTGTGAATTGTTTTGATGATTCAATCATTTTTACATTAAAATAAATTCTCTTACTCAATTTTTGGTATATTTTCACTCATTTAAACAAATATTTTCAATTTTTTTGTAATTATTTGAAAAAAAACAAACCCCCACAAAAAAACAGTTGAAGCAAAAATTTTTCTCACTGCAGAAACCCATTTTAGCATGCACTTACTAAACCCCTAAAATCCTTCTAATCTCTTAGGATGTTTCTCGATCGGTAATTGTGGCCCAGTGTTCGCCTAAAACCGTAACAATGCAACCCCAATTTTTTTAAAGCAAAGTAATGACTAAAAAAATCAATAACATAAGAAGAAAAAATATTGCCAATAAACGTGGTGTATTTTAATCCATTTTTTTTGCCGTAGTTTTTATTTATTGGTTGTCAAGTGTTGGCCTTTTTTGCATTTGATGAGGATCTTCTATCGATAGATTTAAACGTTTTTAGTCGTTGGCGAAGTGTGTTTCTTTGACAATTGGCTCGCTCTCTCTTTTTTCTATCCTTGAATAAACTTTTTTGCACTTATCAACTAATTTTCTTGTTCGTTTAGAAACGTGCAAGGTTTTTTCAAAGTTCTCTAAATGTAATGAATTTGGTACCATTAGATTCGCAGTGAAAATATTAGTAGATATAAAAAAAGAAAAAATTATGAAAAA
>JAQIXH010000636.1:0-11952 GCA_034700145.1 Panagrolaimus detritophagus | reverse complement strand
TTCGACGTTTTTTTGAAAAAAGTGTTAAAAACTCGAAGAAATTTTTGAAAAAAACACAATTTTATAAGTCTTTTTTCTTGCTTTAAAAACCAAACGGGCATAAAAGTTGCACGTTCCAAGCATATGGCGCCAAATCAATAAATTGAACGGCGAAAACAAACATCGATTTTTGTTTTGTGTTTGAAACTTTTGTAAACAATTTTTTTTCACACATTTTTAAACACTTTTTTGTTTATAATATAATATTATTATTACTACAATTAAATCAGAAGCATATAATTATTGAGCAATGCCAAAACAAAAAAAAGGTCGAGAACGACATAATGATTTCATGAAAATTTATCGACTTTATAAAACATGTGGTGATCGAAAGCTTGTTGAAACTGAAGGTGAAGCCGAATATGCAAAGTTGAAAGATAATCCAGCAGATGTTGATCGTCGAATCCTTCAGTTAAAAGAAAAAATTGAATTTCGCAAAGGGACAATATCAAAATTTGTAAAAGTTTGTTTTTGCTTCTTTCTCTTCTAATTTTATCGATTTTATTTAGACTGTTAAGCCTCCGTCGACGGAGAAAGAAAACGAAGTACAAGTTGTTGATATAATTGATGCTACCACAGCTGCTGATGTTCTTGTTCCTGTTCCTGTTGCTGATCCTAATACTTCTGCTTCTGTGTCGAATCCTCCTGCTTCACTTACACTTAAAGAAAAACCTAAACAAGAACAACTTTCAAAACAAATTGCTGATTATCAATTAGAATTTGAATTTTATGCAAAAAAATCTGTGTTAGCTCCAGAAGAAGTTACCAAACGGAACAGTATTAAAAAGAATATTGAAAAAGCTTCCAAGAAACTAAAATCTCTCAAGGCTGGAGCTAAGGCCCAAAAGAAGTTCAGAGAAAAAGAAGCGAGAACAGCAGCTCGTCCGTATCCCGCAATTGGAAGAAAACCAACAATTGAAGAAGTTTATCCTCAGTTACAAGAAGTAAGTTTAAGAAGATTATTGTAAAGTCTTTCATATATTTTTTGCAGGCAATTATTGAAATTTTGGTACCAGATTCAGCAACAGATGATACACGAAGAACAGAACAACTTCGATCATGTAAAACATTGAATGAATTAAAAAATCGTTTGTTCGAAGAATACAATATCGATATTGCCCGCAGCACTTTATATACACGGTTAGTTATTTGAAAGTTGTAAAAGGATTAATCAGTAGTTACCCAGGTCCAGTAAAACCGTAAAGCTGAGAAATCCACATCACACTTCATGTGAATGTAGTACACCATTTGTATCGCAGTTACCCCCAGCTTTGCAGTAATATCAGTAAATCAGGTGAATCTCGAATGACATATCCCCTTTTCCTGGTTTTTATTATCATCATCATTTGCTTATAAAATATTTTTAGGCTATTACCAAGAAGTAGTTCATCACAAGAAGGAAAACGTCATATTAATACTGTTCCAGTTCGACTTATAAAGCCACAAAATAATCTTATGAAAGAACATCAAGATGGTCATTTTGCAAATGGATTTATTGTGTATATGAAAGTAATATATATTCCAACATTAAAGCTTTTAATTTCATACAAATTTTAGGATTATGGTAAATTGATGGGACCTGGTATGGTTAATTTCATATCGCAAGACGATAAAGCGAGAATTCCACTTGGATTAGCAGCGGCAAATAAACAAAACCGTATTCTTATGCATCTCGAATATCGTGTTACATTGCCTGATCATGATTGGGTGGTGGCAGAAAAGCATAAATTGATTCCTTCTATATATGCTGTTTGCACCGTTGAAGAGAAATCAATATCTGGAAGTGGTCCAACTTTTTGTTTTATAAGATCTGGTAAACATGACAAATCCACTCCTGAAAGTCATCATCGTGATTTAGTGAATATTTTTGAAAAGGTTAGTTCAGGATGCAGTACACGAAAAAGATTTGTTTAAATTTTAGAGCCTATTGCGTCAAGAAGATGGTCAAGTAAAGCCAATTTTAATGGTTACCGTTGACGGTGGACCTGATGAGAATCCTCGATTTCCAAAAACTTTATCAGCTTGGATGAAATTTTTCAAAAAGTTTGACTTGGATTTACTGGTTGTTGCTGCTCATGCACCTGGACAAAGTGCTTTCAATGCTGTAGAAAGACGTATGGCACCATTAAGTAAACAGCTTGTTGGACTTATTTTGCCATATGATACTTTTGGATCACATTTAAATCCATCAAGAAAAACTGTTGATGTTGAATTGGAAAAGCGAAACTTTTCAGCAGCTGGAAAAGTCCTTGCAGAAATCTGGCATGATACAACAATTGACGAACATCCAGTATTTGCGAGTTATGTTGAACCGGTAGAACAACAAGAAGCAAGTGAATCTCCTACAGAAGTTTGGCGATATAAACATGTTCGTCAATCTCAATATGCTTTACAAATACGTAAATGTGAAGACACAAATTGCTGCACACCTCGGAGAAGTCCAAATATTTTAAAAGATGGCTTTTTGCCGGCACCTGTTCCATTTACTAAAGATAATAATGGTATAATTTTTATTGTAAAACACTTTATTATTATATTTTTAGGCTTTAAAATCGATGAAAGCAATGGAAGATACATGGCATTGGGAGAAAGATTTATGTTGGATAAATTTGTTCCACATGATACTGTAATTGATAGTTATTGCCCATCTTTGAAAGCTCAAATTAAAAATCGAACTTGTCAATGTGGATTCTATTCTCCTAGCATCAAAAGCAATAAAGACCACAAAGAATCGAAATGTTGTTTAGAAGGTGAACTTATTTCTGCAGATTTTGAAGAAGAAGAAACAGAAGCTGAAGCTGTTATTACTGACAGTAATGAAGATGATTTAATGCCCATTTTATCATTTGATAGCGTTAATAATCATTCTATCCGTTATCTTCCTAATTAAATTTGTTATTGTTATTTGTTAAAACGTTAATAGTTTTTTATGTTTTAAATTTTTGTTATAAAAACGTTGAAAATTTCATGGTCTAAAAAAGCGAAGGGGGTTGGACAAATATTATCAACTTATTACGCAAATGCATGGGGGGGGGGGTCGACGTATTATTACCTGATATTACCTAATGGGTGGGGGGGTCAAAAAAAGTCGATTTTTGTATTACGTAACATCTGGACAGCCCCTAGGCACAATTTCAAATTGGGGAATGAAGGGGCAAAAAATTCAGATAAAAGAATTACTGTAGTTTCATTTTTTCTTTATCAACTATCATTTTTATCAGCGTTTAACCTAATAATTTTTTTTACCAATTTGTATTAATATTAAGATTCTGCATTTTTTGGTACCAAAATTATATTTATTGCACAACTTTGAAAAAACGGTGCACATCCCTATTTTTCTGGAACCCACTTTCCCTTTTTGTCTGTCGCGTCTTTTTTGAATCTTAAAAAAAAATTTTCAAAAACAATTACTAAAACAATTATTAAAAAACCTAAATTCATATAAAAAATTTTTTTATCAATTCCTTTTAATTAAATAAAAATTTTTAGCAATTCAACAAAAATTCCCATGCTTATCACAAATTGATAAAGAAGTTTCCCGACAATGTTTAAAAGGTTGCACATCTCAACATGAAGCAGTTCTGTCTTTGCTTCAAAACTTTAAACAATTAGCTTTAAATGGTGATTCTTCACAAGCTGAATCATACCTTTCACAATCTTGTGAATATGTAATTTGTACTTTGCATTGTGATGTTCCTGCAATTGCACATAAATGTGATTTTGATACTGCAGATTTAGTAATAAATTTAACGAGAAAATCTTTTTCTTCTATGGAACGCTTAGCGTTGGATACTGGAGCAGTTTCAAAATGGCCAACAATGTGTTCGGATATTAAAACATATCGATTACCAAAACCTGGAGATATCAAAGATCAACCACTTCCTCCAACTTCAATTGATGAAATAAGTGCATCAGGACCTGTCCATCAAGCTAGGGCTGCTGCTGCGGCTGCTGCATCTGCAACTTCCATGGAACCAATGATTGAAAATACAACAGTCATTCAAAAGCCTCAAGCTAACAGTGGAAATTCAAATTGGATTAGTTTTATATTGTTTTTAATTGTTGTTTTATTTTTTGTGAATTAGAAAAATGTATATAGCATTTTTACAGTTAAAATGATTGTGTATATTTGTATCAAATAAAGCTTTAACATATTTGGGAGGAAAAAGTGGAATAAAATTCAAATAGGACAAACTTGAAAATACTTGAGAATTATTAAAGGCATACTTTATATTGATTAAAAAAATTAATTTATAGACATATATTGTATTTTCTTTAAAAAAGGACTTTATTTCTTGGTTTTTTTTTGCAAAGAATGGCACTTTTTTTATTTTTTGAATATTTTATATATTGAAAATCTTTAAAACGGCTAAAAAATTTTTCCTAGAGAAAAAAATGTTTAAAGATTTCATATTTAAAAAAAACTTAAATTGAATCCAGGGATGAAAAATCCCTGCCGTTGGGTTTCGGCCGCGGCCGGCCGCCATATTTTATCAGAAAAAAACAGCAAAGGGGGGACCCTTTGAAAAAACAAAAAAATTAAAATTAAAAAAATCGAAAAGGAATTTAAGGGGAAAAAACGGAGAAAAATTAGTTAAAATTTCCTTAATAAATTACTATAACATAGAAAAACCCTATATTTCGAATGTCAGAAAGAAAATTTTAGTGTAGACAAATTTTTTTAATTTATCAAGGCCGGCCGCACTTTTCGGCCGGATTTTTCATCCCTGATTGAATCGGCTAAACGCTGAACTGATAAATCTTGGACATGCCCTAAACAAAGCTTTAATGAACCATATTATTTATTTTTCGGTTCCCAAAAAAAATGTATTTGGAATTGTTTGGGCCAGTCTAGGGTTTATCAATCCAGTCCAGCGTTTAGCCAAGCTCAATTGAATGTGTTAAATATAATATAATATATTTTTATGGCAAAAGTTGATGAAGTACACATAATAAATATTTTTTACAAAAAATTGTACTTTTTTTCGTTCTTGAAAAAAATAGAACAAAAAATTTATTTCAATAATTTAATAGAAAATTTCAAACAGTTTTGTAAATACAAACTTTTGCTTAAAGGGAGTTTCCACGTTCATACAAATTTATATATACAATTATCTTAGCACGAAAAAATTTACCTTTGAATGAAAATGCGTTTATGATGCAAATGTGTTTTTTAGAACATATTTTTTTAAACGCATTTTTATCCTGAGGTAAATTTTTTCGTGGTAGGAAAACATTGGTTTAAATTATTTGTGTCAACGTTGAAACTCCCTTTAATCCATTTAATTTTCTTCAATAAATTTATACATTCGTTTTACTTCCTTTTTGATAGTTGTTGAAAGTTTATATGCTCCAAAAACTGTCAAATGTCCGTTATCACGAATAAGCGGAACTTTTCCTGTTTCATCAATCGGCGAACACCAACCATTATTGCAAAAAGTTTCTAACATATTTAAATAAATACAATTTTTACATTTTATTACTTTCCAACGTCTTGCTGAAACAGATTGGATGTTCTCGATATCCTAAAAAATATACGGAATTTTAAACAGGTATTTTGATCTAGTTCGATTTTTGATTTCGATTTCGATTTCAATTTCGATTTCGATTTCGATTTCAATTTCGATTTCAATTTCGATTTCAATTTCAATTTCGATTTCTTTAACCCTACCTTTTGTTTAACCATATATTTTTTGGACCAACCAAAATCATACATTTGTTCGGCAAAATTTTTTCCTTCAAAATTTTCGTTTTGAAATGTATTTTTGCTAATAAAAATCGCCTTTGAATTTTCTGATAAAAAATTTATCATTTCTTGAACCTTTTGTGTTTGTTTATCATTTTCAATTGGTTCGATTGTTGGTTCTTCATCGAAACCATATTGTGCAAAGATTACAAATATTATATCTGGTTTAAAATGTTTTACAACTTCCTTAAAAATGTACCATGACTTTGATAATTTAAATCCTTCAAATGGAATTGCAGCTGGATTTGCAACATAATTTATTATAGAATATTGTCCATTTAAAGCCATTTCAATTGCAGGAATTGAACATTCTGCAAAAGAATTCCCAATAACTAAAATTGATAAATTTCCATTTCCAGAAACATTTCCACTCCAAATATCTGTGTCATTAATTGATGGAGGATATTTCGGATTTGATTTTAAAGTTTCAAAATAATTATTTCGATGTTCGGAACATCTTTTTTTGATAGATAAAAGTGCCAATTCTGCAGAAATTTCAGAATCAATTTTTGCTGCAATTTTATTCCATTCTGTTGGATTTATAATTAATCGAGATTTATTGTAATAAATTTCATTCGTAAAATCTTTGAAATTTTCTTTTTCAATACTATTATAATATCCAGCCCATAAAATAAGAATCCATGCAAATATTACATAAATTAAAAAATATTTTGGTTGCAATTTTGCTTTTATAATAGGTTTTTCAATAAATTTATGTGCAAAAATTCCATAAATAAATGATATAGCAAGGATTAAAATATGAGCTAAAAAAAGTATTTGTTTAATAATAAATGAGTTACATTAATTTTAAAAAGGAGCTTGTAAAAAAACTGTCGAAATTCGAAGAATTCGAAATAATATTTCACATATCGAAAGTTCGATTTCAAAAAGGCAGAAATGTCGAAATCGAAATTTCGGTTTTTTTAATTTTGAAAAAAAAATTTTTTTCTTTTATAATAGGTTTTTCAATAAATTTATGTGCAAAAATTCCATAATTTAATATTTTGTCTTATTTTTTCTTATGGATTTCCATAAAACCGAAATAGAAATATCGAAATAATTTAGATGTCAAAATTTAAAAAACCGAAATTTCGATTTCGACATTTCTGCCTTTCTAAAATCGAAATTTCGATTTTGCAGAACACGGCAGCCCTGTTCAAATAGAAAAAGAAAGTGGATTGCGCGCAACATTCAGCAAAAAAGCCCTCTTGTGATTTCTTTCTTTCAAAAAGAGTGGCTTTTTGCTGCAGCTCGCGCGCAACTTTTGGATCTGCCGTGGGAACTCTGATGCTAATTTCAAAAAAAAACACTACTCACAATCTGATCCAAAAATAATTCATCTTTTTTGACAAAAAAATTTGACTTACTTTTTTGACTTTCAATCATTTTAGTTCTTGAAATAATAATAAACATCCAATGAAAGATATATATTGAATACGATGCATTTCCAATAAAAACTGCAATATTATTTGCTAAAATTGAATACTCTATTTGAAGGGCAGTTTTTTCGCTTTTTCCAATTGCAATTATTGTCGCTGATGTAAGAATAACTGTCGCTGGAAGGGAATACAAATCAATCAATCTTTTGGGCCATAATAAAATTGTTAAAAGTCCAAATGTTAAAATATTCGTTATAATATAATTTTGAAAATATTCTTTAAATTTCAACATAAATTTACAATTTTTTGATTTTTCTTCAATAAAACATTGAAAATGAAAAGCAATAAAACCACCAGAAAATTCATAAAATCTTGCAGGTAACATATTAAATGTAAATAACGCACCAATGTTTCCAAAATTGATAAGCAAATAAAAAATCAAAGAAATACAACAACAAATTAAAGCCGGCCATAGAATAAATAAATTATATTCCAATTTTATCATTTTACAAATATAAAACAAAAATGGAACAATTAAATAAAATTGTAATTCAACACATAGCGACCAATAATGCAAAAACCAATCGGAATCATGAAATTCATTAAAAAAATAAAAATTTTTACGAAAAAAATCTTTAAAATTTTTTGTAAATGTTAAAACAGATTTTAATTGATCAAAATTTACAACAGAAGTGTATGAAATTGCTGGAATTAAAATTATTGTTACCAAAATATTTATCAAATATAATGGAAGAATTCGATAAATTCGTCGATAATAAAAATTCAATGTTGTCGAAAGAAAAGAAGTTTTTAGGTGATCTGATGAAAGTAATATTAATGCCATAATATATCCCGATATTACAAAAAAGCTGAAATTTTAATTTTAAAAAACCAAAATTTTTTACTTTTTATTTTAGGGAGTTTCCACATTCATACAAATGATTTTAACCAATTAAAACGCATTCTTTGAATTTATTCTAAAATTTTGACAAAAATTGCACAGCCAAAAAATCAAAAATTTTTTTTTGTTACCCATGTTTTCGGCCATGCTTAATAAGCTAGAAAATAGCACTTTTAACACGAAATATGGCAAAATGCCGGAATTATCGTGTCGAGAGTGCCGAAATCGACTTTTTTTCTTTTCGATGGGAATTTTTTATCTGAAATCAGTTTTGACAAAAATTTTTCATAACGGATTGAAATTCTCGAAATTCGGGGGTTACGGCATTCAATTATATGCGAAACATCCCGCCATGTGTCGTTTTTGACGATAATTTCCCTCCTGGGATAAAAAAACACGGGGAATCCAATGGTGCTATTTTTGAGTTTAACGGAAAATTCCTTGATCCAGTTTTATGCAAATTTGTGGGGCCGATATGCCAAAAATGGGTCTTAACGCGAAAATTTCGAAACACCGATTCGAGATTCGGATTCCCCATAGTCGAAAACCTATAAGGGGGCAAAACTGATTTCAGATAAAAAATTCCCATCGAAAAGAAAAAAAGTCGATTTCGGCACTCTCGACACGATAATTCCGGCATTTTGCCATATTTCGTGTTAAAAGTGCTATTTTCTAGCTTATTAAGCATGGCCGAAAACATGGGTAACAAAAAAAACTTTTGATTTTTACCCGGTGCAGATCGATTTAAAAAAATTGACACAATGCGTTTTAACACGAAAAAATTACTTTAGAATGAAAATGCATTCTAAAAAATTTTGTTTTAAAAAATTTATTTGTATCATATGATTCATAAACGCATTTTCATTCAAAGGTAAATTTTTTACTTGCTAAGAAAATATTGGTTAAAATCATTTGTTCAAAGACGGAAACTCCCTTTAATATTTGTATATTAATATTTTATACCATAAAAAACTCCTTAAATTCTGAATAAATTTTTTATGGGTGGTTGAGAACAAAATAAGGTTATTTTGTGAATGAAAAAAATGATGGGGGGAGGGCACAAACTAAGAAGTACCGCGAAACTCTCCTTTAAAAATAAAATTTGAAATTCTTTCTTAAAAAAAGAGAGACATTTGTTGCGCTTTAAAAATGATCTTCTGAAAGCTAGAAATTTTTTACCAGTCAGAGAAAAAAATTCTGTCTTTACATTTTGCTCGTCACATGGAGTTATACAGTTAAGACAGTATTTTTTTATCTGACATGGTGAAAAAGTTCTGGCTTTCAGAAGATCATTTTCAAAGCGCAACAAACAGCACGCTGTGACTTTGAAAAAAAATTTAAAAGCAAACCCACTCTTTTTGAAATCATAAATTTTTAAAGGAGTTTAAACCCAAAAAAATTTAGTGAAAAATTAAAACTTACACATCAACTCCCAAAAATCCATTTGCAAAAATCTTTGGAAAAAAGTGATATAAAAGCACTGAAATAATTGCCAAACATCGAAGACCTTGCAATTCTGGTATTTTAAAATTCATGAAATTTTGCAGATTCACTTTTTTTAACACAAAAAAGTTCAATTAAAAAACTTTTTTTGAAAAACCTTTCTTTTAAATATCTTCCATAAAATCACGTTTACTTTTTTAATTAAGTAATCTTTTGAGACTTTTGTGTCAGAAATAAATTTTTTTACATGCAACGCAAATAAAAAAGAGTGCATCTTTGTTTTTTTTCACATGAAAATCCCCTCGGGGTTTTTTTCCTCTTAATCTTTTTTTTTTCTGGAGTCTGGAAAAAATATTTGAAGTTGTAAAAAACTCCGCTGACCTAAATGGCTTAAAAGAATAAACTTTTTTTGAGAAATTCAAAAACTTAAATAGACTTTTGAAGTCACTAAAAAATATAATCAAGAAAATGACGTTTGTGATAATCAAATGATAATAAAGTTTACTTTTTTTGCCATTCGTTATTCATATCGGGTTTGACAATAAATTCGGTCATTACATTAATATTTTTTGAGTTCTTTTAAATTTTGATTCAAAAAACGAAGGGGTTTATAAATGTGAAAAACCAAAAAAATAGCTGGAAAAGGATTTCATCAAAGTTTATTTTTTATCAAACAAAAAAGCATAAAAATACATTAAACTTTAATTTATCTTATTTGTATGTTTTTGCAAGCAAAAATCAGACATACAGAAATATTAAAATTTAACAAATATGAAAAAAATTACAAATAATATAAATTATTATTTTTCAATTATGCTTGGAAATAAAAATTTTCATTAGATTTTATAGCATTTGCTGTATTCAGTGTATTAAAATGTTTGTTTTTCTCAAGATAAATATTTTCTAATTTGAAAATTTTTAAATACGAATTTTAAAAATTTAACAAAGCAATTCGAAGGATATTTTTTTCATAAAAAAAATTTTTACTGGCAATAATTTCAATTTAACAAAATTTTCTTAATACTTATTTGAATTTGCGTTTTGTTTTTCAAATTCATTTTACCAAACGGCTCAAATAGCTTTTTTTGATTCAAATAATAAAATTCGAATGCAACAAAATTGTTGTTTAGTTTTTGTTTTAAACGTAATTTTTTGCAATATTAATAATTTCAATTAAACAAGATGAGTCCATTGAAGTTATTGGTATACTGTATATACCGTTTACTAATAAATCCCAGTGAAATTTAATATTGCAATATAAAACTGATCTTTAATGAAAGGTCATTTCTTCTTTTAAAATGCAGTAATTAATCTCCATTTTTCCATTTTTCTATTACAATGGGATGAATCAAAATCCAACCAAAATTAACCTTTTTCGAAAAAATAGCAGATTTTTGACGTTAACAGCAAATTTGAAACACTTTTTTTCTTTCAAAGCAGTCAATAAAAAAAGCAAGAAAGCAGAAAATTGACTCATATTTCAGGTGTGAATTTGAGCAATTTTACGAGAAGCAAAAAAACTTTTTTTTTTCAAAAAAAACTAACATACTTTTTTTTTGAATGGCAAAAAATTAAGGAAAAAGGGTGCTTTGTTAAAAACTACTAATATAATATATATCGTGTATCACTTTGATTGATCTCCTTTAAATTGGAGATTTTACAAGAGTACAACCCGCTTGCTGCTGCCTGCTTTCCCCAGTCAGCTGTCGATTGTCGATTGAAAAAAAAAGATATCTCCGCAATAACAAACTTTTTTTTTCAAATCATTTTTCGGCAAATTTTTTCTTCTTCAAAAAACATTATCGCCACTTTTTTTCTTTTTTTTGAAAAAGTTTTTTTTTGCTCCAATAATAAAGTAGTACCCGAGCAAAAACGTTTCCGACTCTTTTTTTACTGCTTTCAATTTTAAAACAAAAAAAAATAAGCAAAAAAGTAATAATTATTAGTTTAACTTTTCTTTCTTCTTTTTTTTTGAAAAAAGTTGAAAGAAAAAACTCGTGGAAAAAAATGATAGAGAAGTTTAAATTATTTATTCCTGGTTTAAAATATATATGTTTGTTTGGGTTTTTTTTGTTGCCTCCGTTTTTTTCGGTTTTTTAATGCATGAATTTGTTTTTTTTAGTTTCCATGACGCATAAAATTTATCAATATTTTTTTTAGGTTTTAAAACAAAAAAAATGCAGAATTTTATGATGTGTGAAAAAATATAAACGAAAAAAAAATAGATTCAACTATCACTTTTTTTTGGATTGACAGAAAAAATGAATTGGCTTCGAAAAAAAATGGCGCTAAATTTTTAGGATTAATTTGTCTTTTTTTGGCTTTTTCGAACACTTCATTTTTTTTTAAAAGCCGAGTTTTTCTTTGTTTTTTTATGCATTGAAAATCATAAAATGTATTGTTGATTTTAAAATGATGGTTTAAACGTAATTTAAAGCCCCCCC
>JAQIXH010000635.1:0-11953 GCA_034700145.1 Panagrolaimus detritophagus | reverse complement strand
AGTTGTGTTGTAACAAATCCAAAAATGTATTGTTTTTCTAATGTTCAAAAATCTTCTCCAACATATGGAATGTGTAAAAAACCTGCAATTAATTTATCATAATAAATTTTTGAATATCAAATTATTTTTTTACAAGTCATGAAAAATTTTTTTGTTGTAAATTTCAAATTTTGTTTCTATTAATTTTACATTAAAAAAGCGTTGAAATATTTTTCAGGGAAATGTTAATTAAAAAATACATCCCTTGAAATTTTTCAAAAATTTTTGTGAAAGTTCTTTTTTTTTGGGAAACGACTTTAAAATTAACACTGTATCCCTTGGAAATGCAAAAATCTGAAAAACAAATAATGGAAGAATATAATAAAAAATAAAAAAATGTTAAAAATGTTTTTTAAAAAATGAATAAAAAAATTTGTAAAAAAATAAATCAAACGAAGAAGCTTTTATAAATGTAAAACAACAAAAGAAATTTGGTTACTAAGCAAGTTTTTTTTGTTAAACAAATAATACAAGGAATTTTTTGGACTTTTGAAAAAATTGTAATAGGTTAAACTTAAACATTGAGTGTACCTTTATTTCTATTGACGAAAAAAATTCGATGTGAAAAACGCAAAATTTTTTTATGAATAATTCATAAAAAAAGTACTAGTAAAAATTTTGATAAAGAAGTTATTTGATAAATAAATAATGAAAAGAATTATTTCGTCCGAATTTTAACCTAAGCCGAGCTAAGATTAGTGATTATGTCTATAAGATACAGAATTTTTTTCCGATTTTTTAGAAAAAATGTAAAATAAAATCAAGAGAAATTACGAAAAAAAATTCACATGAGAAAAACAAAAAATCGCATTTTGCTTATGAACATATCTGAGTTTTTAAACTTAGATATGTTCATAAGCAAAATGCGATTATTAGAATACAACAAAAAGGATGCAATAAAATCTTTAATTTATTTTTCAGTTTATTCTTTTTCAAAATTTTTATTGTATGTTTGTGCGTCCAATTTTATTATTCATTCGCAAAAACGAACTAAAATGCTAAAAAAAATACGAAATTTGCATGAAGCAGAATTTGATAGCATAAGAAATAATTTTTTTTTAATCCAAAGTGAACTTACACGGTAATGAAACCCCCTGATGCATAACCATGCCAAACTATTTTAACTTTACTTTTGCAATGGTATTTTTAATAACGCTTTTTCTGTCATAATTCAAAGATATCAATTGTTAAATTGTTAATTGTTAAAAACAGAAAAGTGGATATATAAATTTTATTGTTGTTACAGAATTAAAATGTTATTAAATTTTTTCATCATATAAACGGATGCTTGGTGGTCAGCCTCGGGGCTGAGCGGCTCTCGTTTTATAAAAGGAACCAGGGACTTTGGAGGATTGGGGAGAGCTCCCCACTTTGTGCCAAATTTAAGAAGAAAAAATTAAATTTTTTGAAACCCTCCCAAGGAACCTGTCACGACGATTCGTGATATATGGAAATTAGCATAATTTAAAGAAGAATGAATCTATCTTTTTGTATAAATACTTTTATTGTTGTTCATTTATATGTTATTTTATATTCCTTTCTCTTTTACTGACATGTCGCTCCAATAAATTCTCTCCTTCAAATAATCTTGCTGTGAATTCTTACACCGATGCAGAATCTCCACAACAGAACCCCCCCCCCTTTGGCAAACCCCCTGTAACGACGATTCTTCTTTTATAGCATCGATGTGAGGAACCGCCATAACAAGATATAATAATATGAAAGCGATCTTTATTCTAATATTCACACGTTAGTAAAATTTATAAATACATATAAAAATAGAGAGCAAAAGCAAGCTCACCAAACAGTGCAAGCATAAAAATGCAAGCATAAATTGCTCATAAAAGATAAAAGTGGTAAGAGAAATACATACAAGGAAGAAAGAAGAACAATCAAAAGAGAGAGAAAATAAAGAAACATGGGAACTCCGTGACACCCCCACTCCTTACTGGGCATCAAATTGAGGCCCTGCAAAGATCCTAACCGCACCAATCATAATCATGAAAAATAAATAAAATGCACAAAATACATGTATAACAATTTGAATCCAAAGTGGGGGATCTTGATAAACTTTATGTGGAAGTTCAAATTTAACCTTTGAATATACTAAAGGTGAATCAGGTGAATCATCAAGGGGTGTTAATGATGGTTTTGGACGTCGTGTTTTTGGCGGTTCTAATGTTGAAGCTTGTTCTGTTTCTAAAGAAGATGGTAAATCTGTTGCTGTTTCACCAAATCCAGATTCTGCTTTTGTTGTTGTCAATTGTTCATTTTCAGTGAATTTTGTTGATGCTTTAATTTCTTCGGTTGAAAATGAAGTTGTTTGTTGTTCGGCCTTTGCAATTTCTTCTGCTGTTGTTGTTTCAGATTTTGATAACACAGTTGAAGAACGTTTTGGAAGTGTTGTGCTTATTTGAATATTGCTTTCACTTGATGTAATAGATGGTGGTGGTGGCGTTGTGGATGAAATTTCACTTTTTTCAATTGTTGTTGACATTGATTGAGTATTTGATTCCGTTTCAATTTTATCTATCATAGATGTTGGAGTTGTCGTTAATAATTCTTGTGACATTTCATTCGTTGTAGCAGTAGAAATCTTCGTAGATGCATCAAGTGATAAAGGCATTTCTGTTGTCGAAACATAATTACCATAATCAATATTTGATTGTGTACTTTCACCGGTATTAGCTTTCGTCGAAGATTCTGTTGACATTTTGTCATTTTGGGTGGTTGAAGCTGCTGTTGTTTCATCAAATGGTGTTGCTGGTGCCATTGTTCCTTCAGATGCTACAGGTGACGTGGTTTTGAGAGACTGTGCTTGAGTTTTATCCAAAGTTGGCTGTGAGCTTTCATCTGTATTAGCTTCCTTTGAAGTTGTAGAAATTCTTGGAGTTTTGCCGCTTTGGGTAATCATATCATATGATGTTGTTGGTTGTGGTTCTGGTGATTCTGCTTTTGTTTGTTCAGATGTTACATAAGGCGTGGTTTTAGGCGCTGAAACTTGTGATACGATTTTTTCATTATCTAAAATTTAATAAAATCTCCTACCTTTACTAAATTCTGCTGAAGCTGTCGGTGAAACTTCCTTTGAGGCTGTTAATGTCGTTTTTGTTCTTTCTTTAATTGGGTTACCAGACTGAGGAGTTGTTGCAGCAGATATTTTTGTTGTTGTACTTTTTTGAGTTGTTTCGATAAAAGGAATTTTGGAAGATGTTGTTGCAGAAGATGATTGTGGAGATGAATTCTCACGAAAAACTGGAGTTGTTTTTTCTTCTTGCTTGCTTGCTTTTGTTATTTCAGCAATTTCTTCTTCCGTGGAAATGGTTTCTCTCGGTCGTTCTGTAATTACAGTGCTTGATTCAGTATGAACAATATTTTCTCCTGTTGTAGTTGCAAATTTAGTTGTATCTTTAAATGTTGTTCCAGCGAGATTTGATTCTTTTGAAGGAGTCATTGAACTGGTTTTATCGTTGACATCTTCTGTAGAAGCTGAAAATGTATCAATTGTTGTAGATTTTATTGTAATTAGAGTTGATGACATAATTTCAATTGTTTCTGTAAACTTTTCAGAAGAAGAATCTAATGTCTTTTCTTCTGAAAAGCTTACAGAAACGACTGAAGTTATGTTTGAAGTACTTTTTAGGGCTGGTGTTGTTTTTAGAGTTGACGTTTTTAAGGGTTCATTGGGGGTTGTTGTCGTTGATTTTAAATTCGAAGAGGTTGTGGCATCAGTGACACTAGGGGTGCTTTCCACTGAAAATTTAATTTATATCTGAATGAATTAATTCGAATCTTATCTTACTTTGAATAAATGAAGTGCTGATTGACTGTTCTGTGGAAGGAAGTGTTGTATCACCTTTTGATGTTTCAATAAAAAGCGACGAAGTTGTTGGCTTAAAACTTGAAGCTGTATTATCTGTTTTTGGACGTGTTGAAGACTCAAGGTGAGAAGTTTCAGTTAAAGCTTCAGTGCTAATTTGCTCAGTTGTTGTTGTTTCAACCGGTAAACTTGTTGAAGTTAGAGATGATGTTGATAATGTCATTTCACTTGATTTTGTTTGTTCAACTGAAAACGAAGTTGAAGGAGTTTCGGTACTTGTAGAAGTTGGAATTTCGGTGCTTGCAGAAGTTGGAATTTCGGTACTTGCAGAAGTTGGAATTTCGGTACTTGTTGAAGTTGGGATTGTGGTACTTGCAGAAGTTGGAATTTCGGTACTTGTTGAAGTTGGAATTTCGGTACTTGTTGAAGTTGGGATTGTGGTACTTGCAGAAGTTGGAATTTCAGTACTTGCAGAAGTTGTTGTCAGCATTAGAAGTTCTGATGCTGAAAAAAAGCATATTAGCTTATGAAAAATTTTTACAGTAATCAGCTTTTGAATAAAAATAAAAACTTAAACATTTTGGGAAAGTTAAGAAAAATTAAAAAAAGTGAATTTTTGAGAAAATCAAAAAATGCTAAAACGATTACTATTCTTTAGATTCTGGACATTAAAAAAAGCAGAACTGTAAAAAGTTTAACCTGAATTTTTGTTTTTTCAAAGGTTTTAATCATTTTACAAATTTTTATTCAAATTTTTCAAAAAAATTTTGTTTCAACCTTTTAATAGCCTTTCTATCAGGGATGTGCGAAAGTACTTCCGTTGAAAACTTTTCTGGAAATTTTTTCTCAATATTGAAAAAATATAATAAAAATTAGATCAAAAATGTATTATTTAAAAAAAACAATTATTTTTTCAATATTGAGAAAAAATTTGCGGAAAAGTGTTCCCCGGAAGTATTTCCGCACATCCCTGCTTTCTACTGTGATAAAAATTTAATAAAACAGTTTTTTTGTGTCGCTTAGTTTAAATCTTATGTTCGAACGTCTCTTAAAACTGTTTTTTTTTTAAATTTAAAACTTACATATTAATGCAAATATATTAATTCCTGATGGAGATTGATAACTTGGACAAATTGCATTGTATTCACCACCTAAAACCACATTTTTTAGATTTTTTTCACGTTATTTTATTATCACTAAATTATTTAAAATTTAGCTCTGAACCCAATTTCTTACCTTTAGGTTCATACCACTGGTTTTCATTCGGCAATGTCGTACTTTCTTGTGCGAATGTAACTGTTAAAAAATAGAAAAGAAAAAGGATAATCATTTTCAGATTTTCTTTAAAAAAAGAAGAAATGAAAAACTGATGTATTTTTGAAGAAAAGCTTATCTCTTTTATATGGAACTTTTTCTTTCAGTCTTTGTTGCTAGGAGCAAATTTTGCCGAAAGATGAAAACTAGCTTCTTTTGAAAAAAATCAACTTTGTATCCATTGGAAATGCATGATGCTTTTATTTTTCAAAACTGAATATTCTTAAAAATAATAAAAATGTCAAAATAACAAAAGAAATATATTTCAAAATGAGTTTTTGGAAATCAGATGACATTAATAGCAGAAAGGTATTAAAACGCATTCTTTGAATTTATTTTAAAATTTTGACAAAATTGCACAGCAAAAAAAATATACTTAGAATTTTAAAGTTTGAAAAACAAAATAAAAGTGGATAATTCAAATGATATGAATCGGAGCTGTAGGGTAAAATCGTTCGGTTAGTATGGTTTGTGCTATACAAAATGTCATATAACGAATTTGCATATTTTTTGGCAATTAGCATCGTTTTAAATGTATTACTGATAATTGCACTTTTTGTTATGGCATTTGTTTTACCTTCATCTTTCCATGGAAATGCATGATGTTTTTTCAAAACCGAATATTCTAAAAAATGGAGGAAAAAAAAGGTTCAATTTTAAGCTACAGAAATGAAACTTTCAGGATAGGCTAAAACACGGTGAAAAAAACGAAAATCAAATCCGTTTTCGTTCAAAGTGCTTCTGGGGATTTATGCAAATTTTCTGAAACTAAAATTTGCATAATTTTTTTTTTGAAAAAATTTTTTTATGGTTGCAATATGTTCCTCTGGCCTAATTCTATCGTTTGAAAGTCAAATTATTGAAATCGATTCAGAAATAGTGAAATGGCGTCAAATCAAAATTTGCAGAAATTAGTTTATCACTAAAGGAAACATATTGCAACCATAAAAATTTTTTTTCAAATTTATGCATTTAAAAGATAAATTTCCATGACGGATTTAAACAAAAAAACATTTCCGAAAAGGTGATAGTGACAGATTTCTCTTTTCTTGAAAAATTTTATCGCAAAAAGATTTATATGGGAAAGTTTTTTTTAAAAATTGCTTCAGGCTGTTATCATCATTAAATGTCACATTTTTCACATTATAAATCAAGAAAAATGTTATCTTTCAATTTCAATAAAAAAATGTATCAAAAAAACTAATCGAAAAATTGTTGAAAGAAATAAAAGGAAATAATGAAAAAATTTGTGATAAAGAAAAGAATTCGTCACGGATATGTAAAAAAATGTTGAAAAAAAAACAGTTGATCTCATTTTTAAATACAATAGCCCAAGGGATTTATAGAAAAAACTTTTTTGACCCATTTAAATCAAGATATCTGTATTTCTTGTTTAATATAAAAGGTTGAAAAGATGAAAGCCATTTATTCATATTTTATAAGATTATCCAAAAATATGGTACCTTTTATTTGTATGATGTTTTTGTTGGCATTTACATCGCTTCAAATTGTTGATGGATGTATGCCAACTCCGAATATTGATGATAATGTCATGTTCCCAATTCCAACTACCATGATCCCAATTCCAGTTACCACAACCACAATCGCTCCATGCATTCGATGTCGTGCCATTATTTTTATTTCTAATACTTGTGGTGAAGAGTCGCCTAAAATTGACAGATGCACATCGGGCAATATTATTACTGTTAGTTGTGTAGGTTGTAAGGTTTCATATCGAAATGGAAATGTTGGACTATTTACTCCAACAATGATGGAATCAACAAATATTGTTTGTGATAATGTTGCGGGAATTTTATACTATGGCACACCAAATAATTTGCTTACAAGCGTACGATGTGAATAAAAATGGATAAATTAAAATTCTAAAAAGTTTTTAATCACAACTTTTCAATTTAATGCTATGATAATAAACTTTTAAAAAATGTTTATCTTTTTTTCATTTCTTTTTCCTTTTGATTTTGGTTTTTTTTGTATCAATTCTTTTTTTGTGTTTTTATAATTTCTTTTTGTTAAATCATTCGATTTTTTATCTTTTTTTTGTTTTTTGGAATTGGTTTAATCTGCGTGTTTAAATAACGTCACAACATTTAACTATTTTTTTTTATTTTTTATCAACTTCTTGTAATAAATAAATAAAAGTACATAATAAAACATGAGTTTTGACTTCAATAACTAAACATTTGAACAACTTGAATTGTGCAAAGACAAAAAAATAAAGCGGAAGCAATTTATTTTTTGACATATTATATGAATCAGAAGAAAATGATTATTTCTAGAAATTAAACCAATATTATTTTTTCAGCTTAAA
Organism: Panagrolaimus detritophagus; assembly: GCA_034700145.1. Lineage (NCBI taxonomy): Eukaryota > Metazoa > Nematoda > Chromadorea > Rhabditida > Panagrolaimidae > Panagrolaimus > Panagrolaimus detritophagus. The sequence continues at coordinate 4,451 of JAQIXH010000635.1, read as the reverse complement.
GATATCATCAAATATTTTCAACAATCTTAAAACCACCAAATTTCTAAGGCTACAAAAAATTACTGTATTTTTGTCAAACATCATTAATCTCATTTTATTCGTTTTGTTTTTTTTCTTATGAAAGATGAATAATTTTTTTGCATTTTTGACAAAAAAAAGTAATAAACAGTGTTTTTCTTTTGTTATTTTTTAAAATCTTTTATTTCATTCCTTTTTTATTATTGCATTTCCAAGGAAACTTTTCAAGATTTTGTTTCCAAGATATTTTTTATGTGTTTTTAAAATCATCAAAAATCCTAAAGCATAAACTAGAAAAAATTCATCTACATTTTATTATTTAAATTTAAATGATTTCAAAAAAAATTGTTAAGGCACAAAAATGATTTTAAATATTTGCAAATAAAAGGTTGCAGCTTTTCAAATTTTAAATATGAAAAATGTTTTCAGACAATTCAATTCGTTAAAAAAAGCACAGCTAAAAAAAATAAAAAACGAAGCTGCAGATTTTGTTGATATTTTTATGCAAATTTTGCTGCAACATTTCCAAAAAACTTAATCTTTTCGTTTTTTGTTTTCTATTTTTTGGTGAATAATTACATGCTTTCTTTCTTGCAAATGAATTCCTTAAATCTTTTTATCACATTTTTATTTTTTATTGTTGATCCTATTCTGAAGACTGGGGTCACCTGAACACATCTGAACATTTGAAAAATAATTCTTAAATCTCCATCTTCAATAACAGATTCCCAATTTTTATTTAAATTTAAAGTCGCCGTTGTTGAATATCTTTCACAAGTTTTATTAATCTTTTCAGCCAATTTCGGGTCCAAAGTTGTTGAAAAATTTTGTGTCATTTTTATTAAGAACTTTTGCAAAATTAAAATTATAAAAATCAAAAATGTTATAAAACGATTTAAGGAATTCATTTGCAAGAGAGAAAGCATGTCCACCAAAAAATGGAACACATAAAACGAAAAGATTAAGTTTTTTGGAAATGTTGAAGCAAAATTTGCATAAAAATATCAACAAAATTTGCAGCATTGTTTTTTATATTTTTAAGTTTAATTGCGATTTTTTTATTGAATCCTGTTATAACTTTTTACATAATTAAAATCTGAAAAGCTGCAAACTTTTATCTGCAAATATTTATTATCATTTTTGTGCCTTGGTGATTTTTTCTGATGTCATTTAAATTTAAATAATAAAATGTAGATGAATTTTTTCTAGTTTATGCTTTTGGATTTTTGATGATTTTTAAAAACACATAAAAAATATTTTTGGAAACAGAATTTTTAAAAGTTTCCTTGGAAATGCAAAAATAAAAATGGAATGAAATAAAAGATTTTTAAAAAATAACAAAGGAAAAACATCTTTTATTACATTTTTATATTTAAGGTTTATGAGAGAAAAAGAAAAAAGAGATCAATGATGTTTGATAAAAAAAATACTGTAACTTTTGTAGCACAAAAACATTCGCAAACTTACAGAAGAATTTTTTAAGTCTTTTCTGAGATTTTAGAGTTGTTAAAAATCATAAACTGAAAAAAAACATATCTTCAAATGCATAGCTTACAGAAGAATATAAACGTTTGATTTTCGTTCTTTTCAACCGTATTTTAGCCTATCCTGAAAGTTTCATTTTTGTAGCTTAAAATTTAACGTTTTTTTTTTCTTTTTTTCCATTTTTTCTCGAAACTGAAAAAAAAGTCGTTTTATTGCTTTTTTTGCTCTTGTAAACGTTTAAAAATGGGTTCAAATAAGTACATTTATCCAAAATTTAAAGAAATTTTAATAGCAACATTAAAACAATACAATATCTATGGGATTATTATTGCTGTTGAACATAAATTTTTATTTGACCGACCTGGAAAGTTAAAACTGCTAAATTTCAACCCTGTCTTCCGCTGAGTCAATGTTAAAACGACATTTTTTTCAAATTCGAGCAAAAATGGAAAAAAAGGAAAACAAAAGTTAAATTTTCAGTGACAGAAATGAAACTTTCAGGATAGGCTAAAATACGGTTCAAAAGAACGAAAATCAAATCCGTTTTCGTTCAAAGTGCCTCAGGGGATTTATGCAAATTTTCTGAAACCAAAATTTGCATGATTTTGAAAAAAATTTTTTTATAATTGCAAGAAGTTTCCCTAGCCTATTTCTATCGTTCAAAAGACAAATTATTGAAATCGGCTTAGAAATAGTGAAATGCCATCAAATCGAAATTTGCCGAAATTAGTTTATCACCAATATCTCGAAAATTTTGTTCTGTGCCGAAGCTGGTTTTTTTACCATTAATTAGCCTCACCATGACAAACATTTTGGCTAAAAGTTTCATTTCTGTAACTTAAAATTTAATTTTTTTTTCTTCCATTGCTCGAAATTGAAAAAAATGTCGTTTTAATGAAAAAATTTGTTTCCTTTTTTGTTTATTCAATTTTATGTTTGTATTTTCTTTTTTATGTGTTTTTTTTAAATATAACTTTATTATCTAATAAAATTTTATTGGTTTTTATATTCGTGTTTAAATATTTTTTAGCAACGACCACATGTTTTTGGGCATTCATATGTCATTAAATCGTGATATACCTAAATAAAGGAAATTATTTTTGTGTTTAAAATAAAAAAGCTTACGGGATTATTGCAAAGGCTAACTTCCGAAGGACAATCAGAAGTTCCATCAGGTTTTGTTTTATCAATACAATGTCCATGATGGGGATGAACTTGTGGAATATAATTGCATCGATTACAAGTTTTTCCACAATTTTTTGTTAAAAAATCAAAATAATGAATATTTAAACATAAATATGCATATTTTGCGCAATCTTTTTCAATATCGACGCAGCTAAAAAAAAGATGTTTTCGAAAATCGGAATTTAAATTTCGTGTTTTAAAATGGCTTTTATCAATAAATTTAGAATAAATTTATACACTAAATTCCGAAATCTTAATTTCGATTTTTGTCTAATATTTTGATTTATGACAAAATAAATTTAAAAACCGAAATTTTGATTTTTAAAAACTTTTCAAATTTAGTTTTTTTACCTGCTTTGTGTTGGTGGAGGTGGGGCAATTGTTGTAGTAATATTTGGACGATTTAGCTCTTCACATTTCATACAAGTTCGAGCGCATTGTTTTGACATTGTTTGTTTCATTATCGGATCATTACAGTGATGAACATGTGAATCACAAAATTCATCACTAAGCGTATTTTCACAATTTTGTGATGCATTTACAACACAGCAAACATCATCAATACATTTTTCACCCGTTAAACAATTTCCAGCAACACAAGCTTAAATTTTTTGAAAACGATATAAAAATGGATTTTTAAGAAAATTATAATTATGTTTAGATTGGAATCGGATGTTTTGATACATTATTGATTTTTTACGTTTTTTTCAAAATGGAATAAATCTGACAATCAGGCAAATCACGTTGGAATCAGTTCCAATTTTTTTGTTCAGTCAAAAAATGGGGTTGGCATTGTGTTCTTTTATATTTTTTTTGTTAAAAAAACGAAAAAATGAGCATTATTTTTAACAACTGTTCCAGATCTTATATTATTTTTTTACATACATTTTTGTATTAATATAATTAAATACCATAAAAACCTGAGTGGGATAGCAGAGAGTTTTGAAAAACAAATGTATGTTAAAAACTAATATAAGATCAGGCACAGTCGTAAAAGATAATGCTCATTTTTTCATTTTTTTTAACAAAAAAAAAAGGAAAAAACACAATGCCAAAGCATTTTTTGACTGTACAGCTCATTCCAACTAGGATTGGTCGGTGTTAAATTTACCGGTAAATTAAAAACATTTGGACAAATGAGATAATTTTTAGAAAAATGACAAAAAATTTTCCTAAATTGATTTTTATAAAAATTTTTTCAGAAGCGGATATACTAAAAATTTAGCTCTTTCTTCTTAAAAACCATGTTTTTTTGCGTTTTTGAAGATCGAAATTGTATTAAAAAGCGACAATGAAAAATAAAAATTATTTGTTTGGTCAAAAATAAGTGATTTTCACTTAAAATTCTGTTATTAAGCTCGCATTAGATTTTTAAAGTCATTTCCAAGCTAAATTTTGGTGAATTTTCGGTAAATTTACCGGTAAATGGCCAACCCTCAAGATAATGCTCATTTTTTTTGTTAAAACATAAAAAATAAAAAGAAAAAACACAGAGCTCAAGCATTTTTTGACTTAACAGATTCCAACGTGCAAAAGAAAAAGATCAAATGATCGTTTGGCACATGCCATTTAAAAAAAAACGTTAAAAATAGAAAAATATTCAAACCGGACACCAAATTTGATTAAAAATGATAAAAATTATTTTTTTTTACTTTGCGCCTTTAAAACTGGACCCCACTTTTTTTCCCCCTTGAAATGACTCTTTTTTCCCCTTGAAAAAAAGAGTCCCCTTGACTTTGACTCTTTTTTCCCCTTCAAAAAAA
>JAQIXH010000634.1:0-11957 GCA_034700145.1 Panagrolaimus detritophagus | reverse complement strand
AAAATATGAAAGATAAAGATACAGGCAACGTTTCAAAGATTGCAGCGTTTAAAAGATTATCAGATTCAAATAATTTTGATCAACCGTTTAAAAAATCTTCTTTTAATTCATTTAACAAAAATCCATCAAATTCAATTCCAACTGAATATTCAAATAATTCTCAAAAAGAAAATCGATGGAAAAAAGAAGTTGATTGGGAAAATAAAGTCAATTTATTACTTCATATTTCTGATTACGAAAATAAAAATCGTGAAGCAAATGATTTGGGTGATGAAAGCTGCAAGAACAATAATTCTGAAAAAATGAAATCTGGTTTTTTGGGTGTTATAACAAATGTTAGTTAAATTTGAGCTGTAAGAAAAACAATTAAAATTTATTTAAGGGAATGTTTGAAATTCCAAGACAACAAATTGAAGAAACAACCAAGCCAGAGATTATGCAATTTAAATCTTCCCAAAAATTGATTAATCCAAATGAATCAAAATTTGATCAGCTTAAAGAAACGGCTAATAAATTATTTCAAGTAATTTTATCAAAATTTGTCTTTGATTTCGATAATATACCTTTTCTTTTTAGGAAGAAAAATACAATGAAGCAATCAAAGCTTATACTGAAATTTTGGAATTATCCGATTTATCTTCTGAAAATCAAGCAACAATTTATTCAAATCGAAGTGCAACTTATTTAATGCTTAAAAGCAAAGATTCATTGGAACTTGCAAAAGATGATGCAGAAAAAGCAATTAAATGTTGGCCATCTTGGTGGAAAGGATATTATCGATTAGCTCGTGTACATGTTGTTCAAGAAAATTTATATGAAGCAGAACGAATTCTTCAACTTGCATCTGAAATGAATTCTGAATCAAAATTAATTCGTGATGAACTTAATTTTGTAAACAAAAAGGTAAACTAATTTAATTAATTTATATTTTGCTTATTTGTCTATCTCTTAAGATTGGTCAACAAGCTCGTCGGGAAACTATGATTCCTTTGTCTGCACCTATTTTAAAGGAAGCTGAAGAAAGCGAATTTGCACAGACTAAGACTTCTGTGGATGATAAAGGTGGTTCCAGAGAACAAGAGCATAGAATTGATATTCCGTCGGATACAGGACTTTCAATTGATAATGATGACAATGAATCATTGCCTGCAGCGCCAGCAGTTACACCAGAAAATCCTGATGATTTACCAAATATTGTTTTACCGTTTCAAAGTTCTGAAACTTCTACTGCAATTTTACCTGCTCGTTTATATTGTTGTTCAAAATTCGGCTGGAAAAAGATTTCTTGGATTGCTTTTCAACTTCTTGTACTCGGCGGATTTAATTTCCTTGCAGCTTTCTTTGCATTGGTATGTTTGTTTTACTGAAGTATTGCATGATACAGTATAAGCAGTGTTGGCGATTTTCTGCTTTTGTCTTTTCTGCTGACCGAAACCGAAAACGGATAAAAATCGGTTAATCGCCAACACTGATTATAACAAAAAATACATTTTTCTAACAAAATACAAAAAAATTGTTGAAATAAACATAAAATATTTATTGGTGACACTGATGGGGAATTTCTTTTACATTTTGTTACCTGTTTCTAAAGTGTTTTTTAGCTTTGATCTTTGACTAAACATTCGAAGTTAGATTTTTTAACTTTTTTACATATAAAATTACTGAAATTCGGTATAAAGTTTTTGTGACATTTTTTCGTCATTTTGTGCCTATTATAATTATTGAATTGGATAACTTTATTATATAAATATTATATATATTACAGGCGAATTTCAGTCCCTTTAATAAAAATATGAAATTAGATGAACCGACTTTCTTTGCAATTATGGCATTAGCTTTGTTTGCCAGCGCTGTATGTGGTAGTGCACTGATGATAATTGGAATTATATTTGTGTTCCTATGGCAAGATATAAAATTTCCTTCTCGTTGGACAACAATTATTATATCTTCAATTTTGACAATTACTGCAGATTATGTTACTGCTGCCAGTGGAGAAGAGGTTTATGGAATATTTGTAGTTTTAAATGGAAAAAGTAAGTGTTAAAATCTACACATTGCTCACAACCAATAATTGTGCTTCTGTAACCTTTCTAAAATGAGAAAAGGTATTTACCTTTTCCCTACGTCTAAGGATGCACGGGGGCCCAAATTTCAGGCCCCGGCTCCGTTTTTTTCTTCAGGCCTCGCCAGGCTCCGGCTCCGGGGCTTTAAAAAAGCCCCGATTTTTTTTTCCAGATTTAATTAAAAAATTTATTAAAGAAATTTTTTTTAAAATATTAAAAGTGTTAACACTCTTCATTTTTTTGTTTAAAACATCTTAAACGAAGAACACTTTGATAAAAATGACTTCCATCATGCTTAAAACCCTACTACAACACCCGTTCTGCTAAAGCCGCAGGCCCCGAATCGGGGCCCGGGAACCTAACAGAAGCCCCAGCCCCGTAAGCCTAGGCCCCAGTGCATCCTTACCTACGCCGGCAAAACAAAAAAGGTAGACCCTTCAGAAGAGTTTCGTTACACAAAGTATAATCATGGCTACGAGTTAGATTAAAACTCCATAGGAGTTTTGATCATTGATTATAATTCTATATCTTGTAAATATATTAAATATGAGCACGTTTCTGCGTACGTCCCTTGTTTTTAAAATGAGCCGTTCGCTTATCTTATAAACACTCTGAAATAAAAACAAGCGACAAATTTTTTACCAAAAAGGACATTGTTTGACGATAATATAATAATTGTTGTTTTTTACGATAATTAACACATTAAATATTTGCAGAATTTATGAAACGTGCCTATCGTAATTGGACAATTTTTTATGTTTCTGTTGCTTTTGGATTTTGGGCCGGTTTTATTACTTCTGCATCTATGGAAGAAGATTTGACATCAAAAACTATTGTTCTCATTACTTTAGCAGTTGTCCCACTTACTTTTTTTTTCTTACATTTGGGATTTACTGTTATACATCCATTAGATGCAACAATTGCTGATATAATTGTAGTTATTATTTTTCTTGGAATGTTAACACTTATATTAAACAAAAATCGTATTAAAAATTGGGCACGTTCAAAAATTTCAAATTGTACATGTATTGTTCCAGATGAATTTGATCAACCAGCTTATAATATTGAAAATGTTTAAAATATTAACAATAATTGTACATTTATTATATTCAAAATATGTTGTAATATTTTTTAAACACTTTTAAATATTATATATAATATGAAGTCCGTGATTTTTTTTGAATATTTGTGAAATAAATGATTTTAACATATATAGATGTTTGTGATTCAGTTTGCCGTTGAGTCTTTTGATACAGAAATCTCAACACTCTATTTTTTAAATATAAGTTTTATTGATATTACGATATATTTTCAGAACCTTTTTTTAAAAAACGGTTTTTCATTTTTCTTAAAAAGTTTTAAATACCAATATATTTTGCTCATTTTCTTTATCCAAAAATGCATTCAATGACAAATCAATTTCAATCAAAAAATACAAGAGACAAAATAAGGTTTGTTATGCTGGAACGCATGACTCAATCACCCAATTTTTTTATTGACCTCTTGAACAAGTGAGAAAAAACACTATAGAAATTTTATTGGAAATCAGTATTATTAAATAATTGGCTCATTAGTCCACGAACTGGGTTTTGAAAATTTGTTGCCAAAGAAGTTTTTTGTTTTTGGGTTGCGCAAAACAAAACCACTCCAGTGTCACTCAAGTGCCTTTGTTTATGTCGCTTGGATGATTGAGTCAGGATACATTATGCAACATCCTGCTATCGATGACCTACTATGATACGGTTAAAAGAAAATTTATTGATTATTTATTAAAAGGAAAAAAATTTTCATTTGGCAGAAGAAAATTTAATGGTTTTTTTTCACTATCGTTTTTATGCCCCAAACGAATACATTCTAAGGTGATTCCGGAGATAGGCCACAGTTTTTGAGTATTTATTTTTCTCAATAAGCGAATATATTATTTAAACATTAGTTGCTAAATCTGCTTTTCGTTCGTTCTATAAATATAGTATTTACCATAAGTAACACAAGTTGAATAAAGTTGGACGACTGTCTCTTTGGGTGTCCAGTTTAAATAAATCTTGAGATTATGATTGTACATTAAATCGAACAGAAAGCGGTTTCAGTTGCTAATTTTCTGCATATATGTTTTTTTTCGGATACGAGTAAATATGCAGAATATTTCTGGAATCATCTGAGAATGTCTGAGGTAACTAATATTTCAGTCGGCCTGCAAACAGGAGCTAATATAGAGTTGTGAAATGAGAATTAAACCTTGGAATATTCTGTGCAATTGTAGTAAACACAACATTATTATAAATCGAATAGTTAAAATTATTAAATCGGCAATAAGTATATTTTTGTTAATATTGTTACCAATGTTATATATCATCTATTACGAATATCAAACGTTTATATTTGGGGTTTATGATTTTAATTTATTGGAAGAGCAGGTAATTAATGCAACATGTAATGTACAAAATGTTGTATCATTAGAAAATTATCGCCAACTTTGTACTGAATGTCAAACTTTAACAAAAGTAAGTTCAAGTTTAAAAAAATTTATCCAAAACAAATAAAATTAAAGCGTTGTTCTTTTTAGAGGAATTCAATTACACAAAAAGCATGCTTCAATCTCACTCAGCTGACCCTTATTTGAAATATCATTTGAGCCAAACTTCTTGGAAGTTTGCAAAAATGCTAAACAAAACACGTACAACTTTAAATATCCAAAAAGACATAAGAAAAAAATGCATGAAAACTTTTGCAAATATCACTCTTTTATCGGATATTCAAAAGACCTATGAATGGTTTTGGGATTTACAATATCTCTGTTTTGCACTGATCATTGTAATAATTTGCATAATCTACAAAGAAAGACAATTAATTCGAAAGGAACCTCGTCCACTTTTGATTTATATTGCCATTTATTCTTCTTTTATTTTTTTTAGAAATTTTATATCACTTGAATCATTGTCCAAAAAAATTGAGTTTGTTAAAAATGGTGAACCTGAAGATCTTTTATGTGTTTGTTAAATATTTTAATAAATTTTTATATCATGTTTGTTAAACGATATGAAATACGAAAGTGTTATTACAGAAACAAACGAGACATATCAACTTTTTTAGAGGAAGATTAAAATAATGTATAATTTTAAAATATCAAATTTAATGTTATATTTAAAGTTACATCATTTATAACTTTACAGACACAAACAATAAATATAATCAAAACTGTTTTTGAGCGCAGCACCCTTTTATTTGATCATTTGTACAGCTATAATGTCCTTCTCCTCTCTCACAACATTTATTTCTCATAAAGGAAGTTGTGTTTTATGAGAAATAAATGGAAAAAGGCAAAAATAAAAATTTATTTATAAATTAGAAAAAAAAACAATACCATGGAAAGTAATAAGGATACATAGGCAAAAAATTAGGAGCAATATTAAAATTTGTTTAAATTTGGTGAAAAATATATGGACATGCATGAAGAGCAGGATATAAATTTATACGGTAAAAAAAAAGGAATATTCAGTTTCTATATTTTATGTACACTAAAGGAGGGGCACTTGTGGCCATATTAAGAAAAACTAATTAAACCTGATTCCATCGAAAACATAAGAAACCACAAGGAAGCAAAAGAATGTGAAAATTAAAAAAACCAGACAAATCAGGTTTAAATTTTTTGAAATTCTCCTTCGATAAATATAATGGATCTTTGTAAATGTGAACTTTTAAGAACAATATTGTTGCAATCAGAAGAAAAAACGAGAAAAAGGCGGTTATTCTTTTTGTTAACAAAAAAAAAGAATATAAATAATCAATTTTTTTCATTTCTCATTTGATCAAATGATATTTTTTAGCCAGTGTTGGCGGTCTTTCGGTCTTCGGTCCGGTCTTTCGGTCCATTTCGGTCCGGTCCGGTCCGGTTTTTCGGTCGACCGGGACCGTGGACCGAAAAATTTCGGGCGACCGCCAACACTGTTTTTAGCATAAAAATAAAAACCACTTATCACTTATTTTACATTGATAAGCGCACTGTTGTTTGACGATGTAGTGAAAAAATTCAATGTTTTAGAGTTTATATTAGTTTATGAAAAAAGACTTTATATTGCTTTAAAATAGACAAAAATAAAAATAAAATTTATTCAAAAACAAAATTCAAATAAATTTTAAATAAATTTATTTTTTTCCGTATTTATATGCTTCTCCAAAATTAGCAGGAAATTTCGAGTTGAAATCATTTGCAGTTTGAAGAAAAAGATACAAAATCACAAGGAGGGCAATGAAACAAAATAAAAAGAATATTATAAAGAATAGGATCAAATCTGAAAAAGAGAAGTGATTTCTGAATATTAATTTTTATTTTTAGCAGACATTGCAGATTTTAGAACATACGTGAAATTTTGATGGGTAGAGGTTTAAACGCTAGTGGTGGGGAGACTGCTGCTGACATGAAGTGAATATTCGTTGAAGAAAAATTAAATGAATGAGTTTTCTGTAATATTTTTTTGAAATATATTTTAAATAATAATTTTTTTTTAGTTTTTAGACCGAAAAATTTATAAAGTTTTGTTTGTAAATTATTTTGACACGAAAAAGGAGATTACACAATTTAGGTGATAAAATAGAGTTTTTAAAAAAATTTGCAGCAATAAAAAAGCAATTTTTGAATACAACTTTTTTTCTCAAATGCTTTTTTAAATTTTACGAATGGTGCTTCGCCTTTATTATTTCTTTAAACACATTGAATGAAATAAAAAAAAAACCAAAAAAGCATCAGTTTATAATTTTAGAGTTTTGGTTTTTATTTCTCCAACTACAATGATTCATAAAATCTTCGAAAGCAATGAGATAAATAAAAATGAAATGCTATCATAAAAGAAAAAAAAAGATTCATTGCAAAAAGATTTGCTTTTTTAAAGTTTTTAAAGGAATAAGTGGGAGGAGAAGGGGGGGGGGATTTGCTAAAGAAAGAGTAAAATTAACGATATTATGATCAGCGGTTGCAAAATGAGCCTGAGTTAGAGATATTTTCAGGAGTATTAGATATGACCAAATCAAGGATATCTTCGTTACGGGTCACATCGAACTCAGTGTCTCTTATATTTATTTACAGATAACAAAAAAAAATTTTATCCGAAGCATATTGAATACGAAAATGATGTTATTGAAGTCGATCTTCGAACGCAATGAGAAATGCAGTTATAAATCTTTTTCCAGAACTTTTTAAAAAAATCAAGATTTTTGAATTTATTTAATATCTTTTCGTGTGAATTTCAAGGCATTTTTGTTATTGGTTTTAATTTTTTCAAAAAATGAGTGGGAAGATTTAGGCAGGATGAAAAAGGCACATTTTTGCTTTCTTGCACCATAATGTTATTTTTTTAGTGCGTTTTCTACTGCTAATAAGCGCTTATAAATAAAAACATTTCTACAATTATTTTTAAGTTTTTAAAAATAATAATGTCTTTCCACTTTTTTTTAAATAACAAATAACACATTTAAATGCTTTTTAAAAAAAACAAATTATAGCGGTTTTCATTTTTGAACTTTGTTTCATTCAAAAAAGTTATGAACGCAACTGCTTTACAAGTTTTTACTGTCAAAGATATTGAAGCATTTGGTAATCGTTTGCATATAAATACTTTTGTTAATACAATGACAAATGGATTAGCTGCATATTTAATTTTTAAATATTCAACAAAAGCTATGAAAATGACAAAAAAATTTATTTTGTTAACTATTTTTGGGGCTTATTTTTTGGATTTTCATGTGTCATTTCTTTTTGGACTTTTTACTTTAATTCCTTCGACGCTTGTTTGTTCGGCTGGAATTACACGGAATTTGGGTTGGCAAGTAGTTGCGGCAAATTTTGTAAGTTTAATAGTGAGAAATACGTTGTTAAAAACTTAAAAAGTGTGTATGGTAGAGTGGTAGAGAGCGCTTACCTTACAACCCAGACCTTCCAGGTTCGAGTTCACTTGCGTGCTTAGCACATATCAACGAATTGGAAGCGCTAAGAAAAGCTGTCTTAGCATCCTTTGGTATACCCCTCCGATTTAATATCTTTTAGGGGGTAGGTAAACCTTTTAGCTAGACTTAAATGCAAAATGAGGCTACTTTTTAAATTTTATTTCTTTGTTTTTAGGCAATGATGCATATATCAGTCAGTTTTGGTGGAATGGCAATATTTTTTTCCTTACTCTATCAGTATCATTCTTTAAACAATAATGCTGAAATATTTTATAAACCAAAAATTATTGTTGCAATGCTTTCTGCAATGATTCTCTATGGTGTCCCTCCGGCTACTTTATCACTTTCACGTACTGATTATGAATTTGCAAACAATTATGTAAAAGAACATTATCCCCAACATTACCCTCTTTTTATTCAGGGATTATGTATAACAAATAGGGTTGATATTTGGATTTTAATTTGGGTTTTGGATGTCGTGTTTCAAATAGCTTTGGCATATTTAGTTGCAGTATTTTTTGTAATAAAAATTGTTAGAAAATTGAGAACTTTAAAATCTTCAATGTCAAAAGAAAATTTAAGAATTCAAAAACAATTTTTTATGGCTTTAATTGCACAATTAAGTATTCCATTCATATTTATCGTTTTGCCACTTTCGTTTTTGGTTATTAATTTGGCGCTAGGTGTTCGAGATATTGCAGGTAAAATAGTATTGATTATTCAAAAACACTTATAAAATTTTTTTTAGAACTTTCACATTGGGTAATGCAATTTTTTTGTTTTCATTCTTCTGGAAATGCCATTGCAGTTATGATAATATTTAAACCTTACCGATTAACGTTAATTAGATGGATGAAAAGAATAAAACGTTTGGTATTTTGTCGAAAAGCAACCGTTGAAAATTTGATGACGGTTTTGCCGACTCCAACAAACACCTCATCTGGAATACACACAATGAGAAACAACTAAACGTAAAATTTTTTTATTATGTAAGAGCTGTAAAAACTGAAGATATTCCATATAAAAGTTTGACAAAACACAAAAAAAATTTAAAGCATCGTTTTTTTTTCCAAACATACATTTATTATTAGTATGCTGTTAAATCTTTCTCAAAAAAAAGAAGTTTAAACTCGTTGGTCATAAAAATTTATTCTTTAACGACGCAATTGTAGTTTGTACAATGAAAAGTTGTTAAATAATATGTTTATAAATCAAATTTCTTTTATGCCCTTTGAAAATTAAACAATCACCAATATATAATAATTTCATTCTTTTTACTGAAAATTAGAAAAGCTTCAAAATTAGATTGTAATAATGCCGGCTTTCTGACAATTTATTATTCGTCTACGAACGTTTTCACTAACATACCAATTTCTTTATAAGTATGTAAAGTACTTCTTTTTGAAGCAAATGTGTCACTTTTAACAAAAGTAAAAGAATTAACGCTTTTAAAAGTGCAGATTTAAAAAATGGATAAAAATTTTACTTGTAATCATGAGCCATGATTCATGACTCAGACAACTTTTTTTGTAATGATTAAGATGACTTTCGATGTGGATTAGCAACAATGACTTTAATATTGTATAATATCAATTTTGGATATATCTGTTCATTTTTGTTACTTTTAATTGCATTTGTTTCTTTTTTTGGTGGAATTAAAGAAGATTATACATGGTTTATTCTAAGTTAAATTTTATAGGGTCGATTAGATTCATTTGTTGTATTTTTGCTCTTTTTGGATTAATAAACAGTCTACAACGAATGCTTTTACAACACTTTCTATTTTACAAATTCACGTGAAAAACAATTATAATTAAGTGAAAAATTTTACTTATATAATCACTTTAAAATGTTAATCATTAAGATACAAAACAAAACAAAAAATTATTTTTCATGAAGACAAAATCGTGATTCCTTTGATACCACATACCCCCTTATACGTTAATGACGTTTGAAGAAAGGCAATGTGAACCTTAATTTTAAAACGGTTAAATCTTATAAATAATTTTCCCAGCATAATACGACAAAAATTTACGGTTTCAAAGAAGTGAGTTTTGTATTTAAAACCTATTTGTTCTTCCGAAAACTTGGAAAAAACAAAGAATTCACAAATCATACAAAAAACATTAATTAAAAAATAAATAAATATTTAAACACAAATTTATTATTCCGAAAAATTTATTTTTTCAAATATAACCACTCTTTCGTCAATGGAAGTTTTAACAGAAATTATAAGAATTTCATCTTTAATTATTCAATGCAGTTCCCAAGGTCTTGAACTTTTGTTAGTAATATTTTTAACATCTCAATATTTTAAGAAAAAATCAAATTTTAAATCTGCATATTTTGTTATTTTAAATATTGGATATATTTTTGATGTAATACTTTTTATAACTTTGATGATTTCTTTTACTTCATGGATTCCATATAATTCTGCGTTTTATAGCTATTTTATGTCAATTCAAGAATGGTATATTTTGTTTTTTATAACAATTTGGAATGTTATTTTATGTTTAAATCGATGTACAGCTTTAATCTTTTATTTTAAATACGATAAGGTTTGTAAATCTTACAGTTTTTTTGAGATTTCATGAATTTTCAATGACGAAAATCGAAATTGTTGTATAACAAATCTTGACGTTTTTTGAGCTTTGTACGTTTTTAAATCTAACGCTGTTCAGTCAAAAAATGCTTTAGCGTTGTGTTTTTTTTTCTTTTTTTTTGTTAAAAAAAAATGAAAAATGATCATTATTTTTTACGACTGTGCCTGATATCTTATATTAGTTTTTTACATACATTTTTTTCCAAACTCTCTGTTATCCCACTTAGTTTTTTATGCTGATTAATAATACTAATATAAAAAGGCATGAAAAACTAATTTTTTTTAATACAGTCTATCAGTCTATTACAGCACATTTTTTTAAAACACCTCTGATTTCCTAGAATTTTTATTTAATAAATCAAAAAGTAGACAAATAACGCGTCGTGCGTGTCTATGGAAAACATTATCTGGTCACAGAGTTTGCACATTATATAGTTTTTTTTGAAAACTAATAATCCATGGGAAACATTTTTCGTAGCAAGCTTGGGAAAAACTAAATAGCTCTGGTTTGTAAAATACGGTAGTGGTATAAAAACAAAATTAATTCATGTAATATGGTTTCCATTTAAATTTCTTATAGTTTCAGTAAAAATTTGTTTTTCAAAAAATGATATTCCCACCTGTAAGGGATGAAAAACCCGTAGAATCAGAATATGTAATCAAAATTTGTTTGTTTAAATTTCAGAGTTATTGAAAAATATTGCAAACATCGTAAAAATCGATATTTCAAACAGCTTAAAAAAATTTTTTTCGAGGGTAAAATTTACTAATTTTAGCATATTCGTTTTCTGCTTGACGAGACGCGTTGAATGATACCATTTTTGAATATTTTTCTTTCGGGACAAAATTTGAACTTGAGAGGTTATCCTATAATAAAATACTGTAAAACAAAAAAAAGTATTTTTTACTTTTTATTGGTTTACAACAGAAAAATTCATTTGTTTAATATTTTCATTGTTATTTAACATTTTTAGATTTGGAATAAATATACAATGTTTATTATTATTATTTTTATGATTGCCTTCCCTTTCATCGCTGACGGAATTTCACTTTGGAATTCAAAATGTGCACTTGAAACATTTTTTTGGTGTTATTTTTATCGAAAATCCTTCATTATAAAAAGTTCAATTTTAAATGGCTCATTTATGATTGCATTAGTAATATTAATTACAACATCTTTATATATTTCACATAAAAAAGACAACTTTCCAACTTCAAATCACAATCATCTTTCAATTCATGCAATTACAGAGCGACGATTAATTCTTCAAGCAATTTTTTCAAAAAAAAAAAAAAAAAAAAAAAAGTGTGAAATTTAGTCCATTTTCAAGAGGACATAATTAACGAAATATCGA
>JAQIXH010000633.1:0-11957 GCA_034700145.1 Panagrolaimus detritophagus | reverse complement strand
AAAAAGGAAGAAAAAAAAGGAAAGAAAAAAAGAACAAAGGAAATGCATTCTTTTGTTGCAAAAAAGGGAATAAAAAAAACCCCAAATAACTATGTGAAGAAAAATATGAATTTAAATAAAGAAAGTCTTATGATTTTCATCCTTTTTCAGAAATTATAACTTTTTTGCCAATTTTGTTTAAATTGCAGAACAACAGACTTTTTTAATTTGCATCGACCTTTTTCGTGATTTCGTAATTTCGCGTCAAGATAAAACTTTATAAAATAGTGAGAAAATACTATCAGGTTGCAGGTTTTGTTCTGTCATTTAAGTTCTTATATATTTAAAATTTCATGGGGAATCTAATAAGATCAAAAAAAAAGTATGCCCGCGGTAAAAAATTTGAATATTTATATTGAATTACCGTATACCTCTCACTTTTATGGGCCATAACTCATCGATAAGATTACTTTAAACGGTAAAATTATGTTTTACCAGACTCCCCAGATCAAGACGAATCGATTGATATATAATTTGTGGCACTTTTTATGGCACGGCACCTCGTAACTTTGTGCCATGGCATTTTCAGCCAAAATGGACTTCATTTTCGGATTCTACGACCTCGATTTGGTCTAGACTCTAGAGGCAAAGAATTAGCTCCCAAAATGAAAATTTCATTTTGTCGAAATCCGAGTCAAAGGTCGCATTTTACAAAAAACCGCTTTTAAAGTTTTTTTTTAAAAAAAAGCCAATAATATTGAATGATAAAGTAAAGTTGTATATTTTTTTTTCTTGGTTGTTGCAAACGTATTTCTTTTACAATTTTGCAATTTTTTACTTTCATAGAACATTTTCTCGATAGTTCTTACAGTACTCGGTTAAAATTATCAGCTATTTTTACATTTTGTTTCATTATTTTAAAATAAAAAATTACGAGTTTATTTCCATTGTTTGAATAACCTTTTGTGTTTCTGTTGGAAAAACGTCGTTTAAAGAAACCTATGAAATTATCACAAATAAAACCAGATATTTGCTAAAATAAATTACAAAAATTATACCTGTGACGTTTTAGTCGTCATCTTTTGTTGTTATAAATCATATGTAGTTGAAATAATCGATTAATTTCTGCAAAAAAGTTTATTACAGAAGTGAAACTGTGGAAGCGGCCTTTTTGGAAAAATATAAATTAAAAAGCTTTTTCAAAAAACCAGAGAAATGTTATTCTGAATCAAACTGATTTCAAAAAACACTTTACAAAATATTTTAGGATACACTCCTGTGATCCTTTAAAATTTCTTAAATTTAAATTGTTAAAAATATCAAAAGCTTGTTAAAGCTTGTTTAATTGTAAAAATATAAAAATGCATAAAAATATAACCATTAAAAACAAATTTTTTTATTAAAGTTCAGTACAACCTTTTTAATTTAATAAAAATGTTGATGGATGATGAAATCATTTGTTTTATTTATAATGTATTATTAGGATCAAATTGATATTTATAGAAAACAGGTAAATAACGTTTATTTAAATTTATTTTTTTTTATTCAATGTTGAAGACTTTTATCTATGCCTGCTGAATTACAAAATCAAAAAAAATATTCAAAAACATAGAAAATTGAAAAGAAACAAAAAAGCTTTTTAAAATGTATTTTTTATATTACAAATTTTTCTTTTCGTTTGCCCACCAAAATCTTTAGCAAAATAAAGAAACTGTGAAAGCAAATATTTTGCTAAGGAACTTTTTTCGTTTTTTTTCTTTACTGTTTTTTTTATTGCCATCTTGCAAAATTTGTTCTTGCGAATGCAGGCATTCACTGTCAAGGATGAAAAATGGAAGAGTATGTTCGCACGTAAGACACAAATGTATTTGCCCCTCGAAAGACAAGTGATCGTTTGAAAAATTTTGCTTATCCTCAGACGACCGTTGTTTAAAAAAGACAAAATTACAAAGATTTTTTATGTTGGGAAAGTCGATATGTTCTTTGGCGCTATTTATATTTTTTTTGTCTGCGATGAAAAAAATGTATATTAAATTTCATTTAATATACAATCAAACGGAAAAAAATTTAAAGTGAAAAGAAAGCTAAAGAAACTTCAGTTGTGCAAAAATGTTACATTGCTTCTATTGTATATTTTGTTTTTTTTATTTAAAAATATCATAAAACAAAGCAAAACAAAAAAGTAAAAGCATAAATGTTTCAGTTTTTTTCTTCACAAAAATCAATTTCGCAAAGCTCAAAAAAGGAAAAAAAAATTTTTAGCCTTTTGTTGAGAAAGAAGAATAGATCTGCTTTTCCTTTCTCTTCAATGGTCGCTTGCAGCGATCCCTTTCTCTTTTCTCTTTCTTTCGTAAATATATTTATATTGCGGTTTTCATACAATGAAGAGTAGACACAAAAATCCCTTCTCAATATACACCAAAACCAAGGTCACAAATAAGATCATAAAAAAAGCCGTTGTGACAGCTTTTTTAAGATCTGATCTTTTAAAACAGAAAAAAAGGATGCAAACATATTCGCTTTAGCGCGTTTATTTATTTTTCTATTTTTTGCACAACTGTTACATATGCTGTTGTCAATTGCAAAAAATTTCTAACAAAACTGTTTTAATTTGAATGTTTGATTATTTGTAATAAATCCATATACAAATTCAGTATTAATTTTTTTAAGCATTATAGATCTTAAATGGTATCATTTTGCTTTTAAAGAGAATGTGATGGAACAAAAGCTATGAAAGCATTTTTAATGAAAATGAAAGTTCTGCCTTTTCACAGGAGCTTAAATAAATTGTTATAAAATTAACCTACATATTTCAAGGAATCTATAATTTACACTCTGATGAATCAGTTTTTAACGACAAATCTCTATATAAAAACGGCAAAGTTCAATATTATAACATTTAGGTTGTTTTAGAAGGATCCATTAAATGGAATAAAATGGAACAAAGATTAATAGAAAATTCTTGCATTTATATGATATAACATCGTTCTTCACTTTTTCAAATTATTTAATTTTGTTGATAAAGCAAAGGTTATTTTTTTTATTAAAAATGCCTTCTTTGAGATCATACATGTTTTTAGATTTATCTATGTCTAAATACAGAAAACATACGTAAATAGATTAATTTAAATAAAGATTGTAAAAGGTGGTTTATAAAAATCTGAAAAAATTATCAAATATTCAAAAATATTCTGGTCACTTTTTTTTGCTATCTAAAATTGTTTCAACAAAGCAAAACAAAAAAGTAAAAGCGTATGTGCCTCAATTTTGGTTTCTTCACAAAAATCAATTTCGCACAATTCAAAAAAAGGAAAAATTTTTTTTTGCCTTTTTTAAGATCTGATCTTTAAAACTAGGAAAATGCAAACATATTCTTTTTTGCGCCACAAAGTTTATTTTTATTCGTTTTTTGCACTGCTGCTGTTGTCAATTGCAAAAAATTTCTAACAAAACTGTTTTAATTTGAATGTTTGATTATTTGTAATAAATCCATATAAAAACTCAGTAATAATTAGGAGCTTAAATAAAATTTAATAACTATACCTACATTTTTCACGGAATCTATTGTAAAAGTTTTAATTCTTTTTTCTGAAAGAAAATTACCGATGTGTTATAATACTTTTATCACATATAATTTCCCATAGTTTTTCCACTTTTTAAAAAGGCTTTATGAAAAAAAGATTTGCCGTTAAAAACTGATTCATCAGATCAGAAATTATAGATTCCTTGAAAAATGTTGGTTAATGTTATAAAATTTTAATCGGTATTCATCGATTTTCTGAAATCTTAAAAAATAGATCAAACATAAATTAAAAGCTAAAAATTTAATATTTTTCATCACAATGAATGTTAATTTTTGAATTAAGTACAATTTTCGATAAAAATGTTTTACAAACAGGAAAAAAGCAATACACTTCATATTTCAAAGGCACTTTCAAACGACATAATATTACAATAAAATAAACAAATGAATGAAAGGTAATTTTTGTTTCTTGATATTAGGATTAAAATCATGGATTCACATTTGATTCTTCAGATAATTTTTCACAATCTACTTCACCTTTTGTTACCTTATAAATCCAATTACAATAAATAGAAATACGAGTATAAGATTCTGTAAAAAGAGACTGTTAAAAAGTATAGAAAATATTTAAAACATACCAAAACTAGTTTCATTCATTCTTCTACCAAAAGATGTAATACCAATCTGATAAAATTTTCCATTTCTTTCAATCATTAAAGGTCCACCAGAATCGCCGAAATATGTATAACTTTCATGTGAAATAGTACATAAAAGGAATGATGGTTGAAGACAATCGATTGGTGGATGAATAGGTAATGTAACATTTTGCAAAATATTTGGAGATTCACGAATTTCTGTTCCATCTATTCCATTAACTAAAAAAGGGAAAATAGCAGAGAAGATAAGAAGAACTAAGAACATACTTTTAACTTTGTAAACTCCATATCCAGCTGCAATTCCCATATCACCTTCTTTTTCAACATAATCAGATGCAAGTGTTATTGGAGTAATATTTAAATTTGTACCTTCGGGAAATTCAATTATTGCAATATCTCCAAAACTTCGATATGGTTCATAGGATGCAAGAAAATAAGTTCTTGTTTGTAATGACTTATGTTCCCAACCTCCTGCCATTCCTTTTCCCTTTCGACGAAATTCAACTGCAATTCCTTGAATCCGACGAACCCTAAAAAATATAAATTTACAGGTTTCAAATCCTTTAAAAAAAAGCTTCACTTACCATTTACTTGTAAATATACTTGTATTATTATTTTCATATATCGGTTTACTAGGAACAATACAATGTGCAGCAGTTAATATATGTCTCTTTGAAATAATTGTTGATGTACATTGACCTTTTTCAATAGAATAATATGTACCATATCCTTGAACAATCATTGCAAGTCTTGTCACAAATTCAAATACTTCATCAGGTGTTGCAGAACCATTAACAATTCGCTATAAAATTTATAAAAAACTTGTTGTTAAAAAGAAAGAAAGACTTACATTTCCATTAAAACCATAAACATTTTTTTGAAAAAGAAAAATTACAGCAAAAAACAAAATCAACTTTTCAGCAGCCATTTTTTCAAGCAACAATGAAATATTTGAAGTTTTTTTAGTGTAAAAATTATGAGTGACTATTGCAAATCATTGATAAAATATGCAAATTTTGTTTTTCAAGATGTGCTTTGTTTTCTCAAGTTCGTTTTCAACGATGCGAAATAAATATTTGTGAAACATTTATTTCGCATCGTTTTTGGCAAATTTCATTGTTACGTTCAATCAATATTTTATTAGTAAATAATCTGTACAGCCGTAAGAATGTTATTTTTTAGCAAAAATAATTTTCTTGAACAACAGCGTTTATGTGTGAAAATGTGACTTCAAACATTTAATGATGATTGATTATCTTTTCCTCATTTTGATGACGATAAAAGTGAAGAAAAGAGAAGTTGATAGATAAAAGTCAAATTCAACACAATTTATTTTTATGCAAAAATTAATCTTCTGAAGTTCAAATTTTTTTATATTTGATTAAAATTAAAATTTAGTACATCACAAATAGTTTTCATTAAATCTTCAACAATTTATTGAAGCTAAAATGCAGAATTACATTGATAAACGAGCAAAGGCAGTTTCGAATAATACCCATGCAAAATTTCTGTTCAACTCATTTAAATCCGAAACAGCAATTGTATTTTTGATACAATTTTACAAAAAATCGAAACAACAATCATAATTTATTAAATAAAAAATAATAAATTATTATTTTTTAAAAAAAATTTTTGAAATTATATAATCAATGTGTTTCTTAAATACCAACTCAGTAACTTTAAAAAAAACCACAAATATTATATTGTTCACATGTTTTCAGTTTTATTTTTAAAAAAAGAAACCACCAATTTTAAATTACTTTAAAAACTATGAAAAAATATTTTCCTGAAATAGCTTTCATAAATAAAAAAACATTTGGACAATTTCAAATATTTCAAATTTTGAATATAATTTTAAAGTATCACAATTCTTTTGTAAACACAAATTTGTGAAAATGGACAGTCGTTTTATATCTGAATTCTAATATTTTGTTATCACACTATTCATTATGTATAAAACATTTTATATAATAAAAAAGAAAAACATTCAATCAAAAAAACATTTAATATTATACAAAGAAAAACAAAAAAAACAGTCAATCAAAAAAACAACAAAATATTTAACCTTCACCATCCATAGAAACATCTTCTGCTTCACTATCAGAATCTTTTTTATTCAATTTTGCTGCAAAAATCACTATTCAAGTTTTCAGCACAGTCATATTGCATTTCGTTAGCATTATACAAATTTAATGTATCAACACAAAAGTTTTGAAGGAATGAGGAATTATAAATAACTGAAGCGTTTGCAATTTGACAAATTGTTTCAGGATAAATGTGATACATAAAGAGAGGTTCAATATCAGCCTAAAAACAATTTGTAAAAAAAACCAATAATAGCAGCAACTAACCTTTAAATCTTGAATATCGTATTTATCAGCAAATTGAAGTAAATCAATTAGTTGATCGACATCGGAAGTTTTATAAGTGTTACGATCATAAAAATATTCAACAGCAATTTTAACAATTTCTGGATTAAAATCAATAATTTCAAGACGATTTTCAGCTTTTTCTTTCATTTCATTTTCAAGCATTCGATTAAAAACAGGTGAACGTGAAGCAAAAACACATCTGTGAATCTAAAATGTACATAAAATATTTGTTGTCATACAGGTTTTGAACAAAACAAATATACACAACTTAAAGAATAGAAATCGCTTACCTTGACTTCAGTTTTACGTTCTTCTTTTTTTCCAACAGAAATAACAAAATCTTGATCATCACGTTCCCATAAAAGTTGTGCTAATGAATATTTTGAATTTGGATTGGGGTGTTCAAATCCAATTTTATCTGCAGCTACAACGAAAATCATTGCTTTTATTTCAACAGTAACTTCTCCATCTACAAGAAATTTGTTCTCTGGATTTAATGCATTGGTTAAAGAGCATAAAGTGGCAAACCATTGCTCTAAAAAAGCGAAAGATTAAAAAAGTACAGAATCGAAGCACTTACGAAATCCTGCACAATCTTCATCACGAGGACGTCTTTCTACCTTATAATCTTTGACAGAATGATTCGCAGATTTAACAGAAAAAGTAATATTTCCTCCACATTCAACATCGTCATAACTAATATGAAACAACAGAGATATTGTCAAATTATCAGTACTTTCGTCATAAGATAATGTAGTGGCTCGTGTAACAGTAGAATATTCATTAAGTTCTTTAACGTCCTCTTCTTCAGAAGACAAGTGTATACCAGGCCGTCGCTTTATGCGTTTAAGATCATTTTCAGTAATAGTCAAATATTCAGATAAAAAAAAAGTTTTGTAAGGATTTCCTGTAATTGACGGCATCAGATGTACATTTAGCAGCAGCAATGCAAAAAATGAATAAATCTTTTGCGCAACAAGGAATACGCTTCGGAAAAAGAAAAACAGGAAAAGAAAGAGTTGAAAAAAAACTCCTTTAACTCTTTTGCCAAAACAACGAATCAACTCTTTTTTTTATTCGAAAAATAAGAAGAGTTGTTTTTCAAAAAAAAGCATGGGTGGACAAGTGGTTCCAAGTACCATTGTATGTAAAAGAGGGTGTGAACCTTTTTCTTGCTCTGAAGGCGCACTACAAAAAGGGAAAATGAGATGAAAAGAAGCACGACAAAAAATTGATGATAAAAAGATTTTTATTGCTATTAAGCGAAGTCATGTTAGATATATTGACATCAAAAATATTATGCAAAGTGTCGAAGATTATGTATTTTCTTTTTTATAGTCACTTATGTTTTTTATTATCTTATCTTTGCTTTTTCGTATTTTGATATATAAAATTTTGTAGTTTCAGTCTTTCGCTTTTTTTATAATTTTTTGCGAAGTTTTTCCTTTTCTATTTCCCTTTTTGCAGTACGCCTTCAGAGCAAGAGAAAGATGTACACCCTATTTTATAAACAATGGTACCTAGTAACCCAAAAAATCACTTGTCTAGCAACCCAAAAAAAGAACTCTTTTTTCACTACTTCTTTTAAAGGCATTACTTTTTTGTTTAAAGTGTTCTCGAAAAAAAGATTTAAAAAAACATTTATTTATGTAAAGCACACAATAACATCATAAAAAACTGAACAATTTAAATCTTAAAAAATTTATCAATATCATTAGAGATAACATTATTAGAGATTTTGATCAAGCTGAGAACGTTTTTTATTATCAATCTTATTCAAAACTTTGAATGATCTTTACACTGGACTGCTTGAAGCAAGAATGCTGAATGATAACTTAGAAAAATACGAATGGTATTGATAATTTAAAGTATTTTTCCAGTATCCAAGAAGAGATGTTGAATAAGTTTCTTTATTCAAAAGATACCGATTGTCAAGAAATATCTCACGTTTTTTCTTAAAAAAAGAAAAGACAGGCTGATAAGGGATAAAGGTTTTTGCAATACTACGACTTGCAATTAGTATGTGAGAAATTAAAATGTGAGAAGAAGTCTAGGCAGTTTATTTATGTCAAAATATGCAAAAATGAAAATCAATCGTACTTGCATTGCAGATTTTTATTATTACTTTGGAAAAACCTGAAAACAAAATGGTGCATCTTAAAATTTGAATAAAAAATTTTTTCGAATCATTTGTGTAAAAGCGTTCAATTACAGTATCCCAATACCTCCGTATATTTCTACAAAAAATATTTTTCCAAAAAATACCATTTAGATATTTATTCGTTTCCATAAAAAAACAATGCATGACAAAGAGTTTTGAACTTACAGATAATATAAACCCGAAAAAAATCTAATATAATAAAAAAGTAGTAATACAAGAATATCATAGAAATTCTAGAACATAAAACAATTTCCAATTTTAACTAATCATTTCTATCCATTTTATTGTTTTGTTTCTTTCACATGCAGCAAGAGTATCATCACATTCTTGTTCAAATTCTTTGGTTGTTGCATCAAATTTTGATCAAGCAAATTCAT
Organism: Panagrolaimus detritophagus; assembly: GCA_034700145.1. NCBI lineage: Eukaryota > Metazoa > Nematoda > Chromadorea > Rhabditida > Panagrolaimidae > Panagrolaimus > Panagrolaimus detritophagus. Next base: position 2,889 of record JAQIXH010000633.1, on the reverse strand, counting down.
CAATTTTATGACATTGAACAATTTTCCATTGATCTGATAAGCCATCAACTGTAACAGGGAATGAATAAACAAGGTCCTTTATTTCAGTTCGACCGAAAGTTTCAAAAGAAAACTTTCAACGTCGAATAAATGGACGGAGGTTTAAGAGTGAAAATTTTAATCATGAAAAATTTTCGGGGATTCAGTATTGGAATGTATGTTGAAAATCGTAATGTGAAATTAGGTATTAGCGATCAATATCGATAATACCCAATCCACTTAACTTCATAGCTGAATTAAGTGTTTTTTAAATATTCGTTCGCATTTCTTTTTTTATTTTTTAACAATTCCTAAATTGAGCAAAAGAAAGAAGGATTTTCATTTATACACTAAGGTGATGTCCAGATATGACGTCAAGCAAACGGAGGGAGGGGATGGATACGTTGATGACGCCGCTTTGAAGTGCGGCAAAAGATCAAAGGGAAAGTATGACGGAGAGGGGAGGAGGAGTCCAAAAAACCAGATTTTTGTATGACGTCATATCTGCACAATCCCTAATCTGATTATTATTATTTATATGCCTTTTAGAATATTATATTCAATTGCAAAATTTGCTAAAATTACACATTTTTTGTAAAAAAAATCAAGGAAAGGATCAAGGGGGAGGTCTTTGATTTTCAGCCGACAAAATTACAAGATAAAAAAAATAATGGCATTTTGGGAAGTAAAGTGGCGCCCCTCCATTTAAATTGTATCTAACAATGAAAATTTTCTAACCATTTTTTATGGACAAGCTTTGTAAGTTAACATTTTCGGAGAACCATAATTAGTTAAATATTTTAGAAAAAGTAACATTGAACAAAAAAACGTCGTATTTTTCGAAAGAATTTCATTCTTTTTATTATTACTTTCGAATTTACTGCTAAAAAATCATTTGCTTCCCAATTTTTATGTTATAAAAAACAACAACTTAAAATGATAATTATTGTGCCAAATTGTTTCTCCTTCAAATTATCATTAAATATCACAAAATGAAAATTTTTATTTTTTATGTTTGAATAAAAGGGAAAAAAGAAAATTTCAAAGATAAAATAAAATATTGAAACAAAATTGCAAAAGTTCCCCAAAAAAGCATATTGTATTATAACATTAACAAAATTTATAAATGATATTTAAAGTTTTTTTGTGTCTGTGAAAAAAAGAAATGACTTCTCATCACAAATGTTGAATAAATCATAAAATAAAATTTTTTTGTTTAATTATTAAAAATAAACAGAACTTGTTAGAGGGGCTCAATGTTTATAATTTACCAGTTTCTCGTGTAAATGATGATGCCATAAAACCATTGACACATTCTGACTGAAAATATTCGTTAGCCGCAGAAACACAACAAAGTAAAAACTAAATTTTGCTGAGAAAAAAAATCAGACGCAAAAATGGCGGTTCGACTTTTTTGTTGGATCTCCAAATGCAAAGGAAATCGGAATGACATATAATTTCTGTTTTTCCAATAATTTCTTTATGCAAAATCAATATTTTTTAATCTTGAGTTTTTAAAATGAAAAATTTTCAAAAGCAATGACGATTTTGTGAAGAAGAAAAAAGAGATGTTGTTAAAATCGATTAAATGCATGAACACAGTCTTTCATGTTTAAAAACTGTTTTTCCATTTTTTCCGTTTTTTACATTTTCGCATGCTTTTTGTTTTACAGTGACTGAATTTTAGCATTTTTTATACAAAATTACAGAAGTAAGGTAAGATTTATAAAATATTAAAAAACCGCCGTAAAACAAAAGTATCTCGAAATTTAGCATTCGAAAGCAATACTGCCAAAGAATTCGCCTTTGTATAAAAATGAGATTCTAATGTATGCTTCCAGTTTGTTTTCAGAAGAAACAATAAAACGTTTTGAGAATTGAGTTTTTGCATCTTCAATAATTTTCTTTTTATTGAATGGTTTGTTGAAACGGGGAAAGACATTTGCGAAGAGATTAATTTTGAGATATTTGGAAGATTCTTTCTAAAAAAATTGTTTATGTAAACTGGTTTCAAAAAAAAACAAACACTGATTTTCAGGTTTCTTTAAATACAACATTTATGCCTTAAATGAATAACTTACTTTCATAAAAACTGCGAGATCATCAATATCAAAGTCAATCTCTTCCAATTTAGGAGCTTTTTTAAGAATTTTAACAAGAGTTAACCATGGATTTAACACTATTTTGTCAAGCACAGGGCAACTAAATGTTTTTGTTTGGGGCGATAAAAGTTTTAATAAATCATCGGAAGAAAATGGTGTTTGATGAATTTCAAGATATCGAATATGAAAATCTGGAAGTTTTAAAAATGATAAACCGTAATATCGAGTTATATTTAAATCATTTTTTACAACTGTGGCATGATCGATAACAGCATAATCTAATCCTTCAAAAGCATTGAAGTCAGAAAAGCGAATTTCATTTTTATACAAAACTTTTAAAGGTTGTAAAGATTTTAAAATATTTGGATAAGAAAGTGCCATTGAATATTTTTGATATTTATTAAGTAATTTCATAAAACGAGGTAATAAATCTAAATCAATATTTGGGTAGGACATTTTTGGAGCTAAACGTTTGTAAAATGAAAAAAGTACAATTAGTGATAATGAATGATACCTGTAAATCGATGAGGGCAAAAAACTGTTGGATGATTTTGGGAAAAACAAATGTAACAATTTTTCGTTGATTCACACTTTTGGCATTTTAAATTTGATTCAGCTGGATTTAAACAATTTAAACAACAATTTTTTGTTGAAATAATTTTTTAACGTTCTTCATTTGAGGAATATTTATTACAATAATGTGAAACATGATAATTGCAATTACAAAAAAAGCAAGACATTTTTAACAAAAAGAAATAAAGAATAAAAA
>JAQIXH010000632.1:0-11963 GCA_034700145.1 Panagrolaimus detritophagus | reverse complement strand
TTATAAAACAAACATGTTCAACATCAAAAAACATGGCGTTGGCATTCGGTCACAAAAAAATGTGAACCTGCTGTGTAACTGCTAACTTTTGCGCATTTAATTTTTATTTTATTTCACTCAGAAGAAAATTCTGGATCTGATGCATCTGATATGCATAATAACTAAGCGGAAGATTGAGGAACTAAAAAATCGACTGAAAAAAATACGGTATTTTCAGTTTTTCTTTATCGGTTATCATTTTTATCAGCATTTAACCTAATATTTTTTTTTATCAATTCGTATTAATATTAAAATTCTGCATTTTTTGGTACCAAAATTATGTTTATTGCGCAATTTTGAAAAAACGGTGCACATCTCTACTTTAGAAAAGGATGTATTCTTTGATACATGATAAAATTTTGATTTTGGCACGAAAACTATTTTCTTGTCCCCGATTTCTTGTTTCTGATGTAATACATGTTCGGAAAAAATTAAACATTGTTGTTTGATAGGTTATTTTGCTGAACATTTGTAACTCATGTTTTTCGTATCTATTTTTGTCCCCTCGTGGAAATAAAAATAGCTATGACAAAAAACATTGTTTCCATTTTTTGTAAAAATCAAAAACCTTCCAACTTCAAGCCTTTGTTGATATTTCTTTCGATAACTATGAATCGGTGTTCCCTTTAAAATCACCACCATTCAAGAAACATTTTTTAGACAACAAAAAACATAAATATTTTTTTGCAACCAAAAAAATGGTGATAATTTCTAATTTTTGTTGCTGTTTCTTGAAAACTATTTAGAAATAAGTTGATTCTTTTCTTTCTTTGATGAAAATGTTTTTTGTTATTTTGTTTTTGTAAGCCTTTTTTTCTGTACAAAAGCTGAAACATATTTCATTCTTGAATATTTTTGTGAAGATTGTTATGGTTCATTGGTGCCATAAATATTTTTCGCTTAAATAACCAACTATTGTCGTTTTTTGGCGCCAGACTTTTCGGTACCAAAACCTTTTAAAGGTGACAATCGCTCACTGCATTTATTATTTTAAATCTATTGTTTGATTTCTTTTTTTTGTCCCAAAATCACACTCTACCGAAAGATTCAGGAAAAATTTAATACTTCAAAAAGAATTTATTTTTTCCTGAATCTTTGTTTAAAACCAACAAAAAAACATCCCTTTTGAAGTCTTTTTTATTCTCGCTTGAATAAACCCTTGTGTATATTGCTTCCTGAAAAAAAACCGAAAGAAAAAATTTTCTTTGTTAATACCGCCAGATTTTTTTATTTTTTTTTCATTGTCGCATGCAGTAATATCATTTATATGCTCAATTGACACCCTCAATTTTTTATATGTTATTTTTTATGTCTCTTTTTTCGGCATTATTTATTTGAAGTAGATTTTTCATTTTTTTTTATTGTTGTTTGTTTAGAGCAAAATAATTATCAGGCTATAGCAATCTGGGACAATTAACTGCTTTTTAAATTCAGCTTCAGCGTAATACAAAATTTTCGAGATTCAGGTTGGAATCTGATTTTGGCAAATTTCAACTTGATGGCATTTTGCCTAAAGTGGGTCAAAAATCAAAGTTCTTATATCAAATGATAGATCTGAGCTAGGGGAACAAGTTACAACCATAAAAGATTTTTTTTTAAAATTATGCAAATTTCAGTTTCAGAAAATTTGCATAATGCCCCGGAGGCACTTTGAACATAAACGGATTTGATCTTCGTTCTTTTCAACCGTATTTCAGCTTATCCTGAAAGTTTTTTCTCTGTATCTTAAAATTTAACTTTTTTTCGTCGTTTTTTCTTTGAATTTGAAAAAGAATGAGTTTTAAGAAACTTTCTATTTTATCGAATTTATTTTGGCTGATTTTAACTACCTGTCAAAGCTCATCAAAAGAAACATTGTTTTTGACATCTTTATTTCCCTCCCTCTCTCTTTGACCCCTTAAAGAACCTTTTTGTCCTCGAAAAAAACATTAAGGATCCGATTTTTGCCGCAAATTTTAATAATATTCATCCTTTTCATTGAGGAAAGAAGGACAAATTAGCAACGGACCTTTTTTTCCAATTTTCTCCAAAAACAATGTATTGGAATTTTGACCTTGACTTTTTCCTTTCCTTTCATTCTCAATGTCAGCGCTAAAAAGGTCCGATAACTTTGTTTCTTTTTTTTCTCCCACCATTTTTTTTGCTTTTTCTTGGCAGTGTTTTTTTTGTTGATTCACTCATTTTTAAGAATTTTTTGAAAAGTGATGAAGCCTCCGCCTTTTTGCCATTTGTAATCAAAAATTGAAAAAAACAACTTTGCTTTGTTTTTTACACTAATATTTTTTTCATTGCTTTTTTTAAAAAACTTTTTTAAAGCCACTTTTTGGAAGTAGAAAAAAAAGAGTGGTCAAATTGCATTTCAGTTGACTAGTTTTAATCAAAAGCAAAACCTTTTTGAAAAAAAACTTTTTATACTAAAAAATGCTTCTTTTTTTATTCGAAAACGATTAAAGCTTGAGAATTTTAGATTAGTTTTTTCTTTTTTTTTGCACTTGAATTTTTTCTCGGAGGTTTCCTGAAATTTTTTTATGTTTATAAATAGTGTAATTTTTTAGTGTCCAAGTTTTTGCAAAAAGAGGCTATTTTTTAGTGTAGGCAATTTTTTGGCGCTCAAATCTGTCTTTGTTCGAAGAAAAACAGGTGGCAAATATTTTTAAGTTATGGTTTTTTTTGATTAATGACCTCTGTCTTTTTTGTGCAAAAATGTCATTTGTAAATTTTGACAAGTTTTTTGACTTTATATTTTAATGTTTTTCGAGGAGTTTTTGGAAGAGAAAATGAACATTTATTAAAAATGTTCAATTTTTTGAGGGGCATTTTTTTTGACTCAGATGATTTATTGGTAGTTATTTTCCCTAAAAATAAAAATATGGCTAAATTCTGATTGTAGGTTACTGTAACCGTGAGAATATTTTATTTGAAAAAATATTTTGTCAATCTTTAACTTCTATTTTTTCAACGTAGTTTTGTTTTTTTTTGCTTCAGTTCGTTTTTTTTTTCTAAAAACCTTTGACGCCAAAAACTACTTCAACGTTTGTTTTCACACATTTGAAAAAATGCTTATGAAAATAAAATTTTTCTTTGCAAAATTTTTTAATCTTTGCAATTTATCCCCAGATATCCTAAAACAAATATTAATTTAGTACTTAAATGATGGAAAATGTTTATCCCCAAAACTTCAGCATTTTTTATTTTTTTCGTTTGTACTTGAATTTCGTTTTTTGGTGTCATTGACTTTTAATCTGTGACCAAAATTTTATTGTTATTTAAATGAATTGTAAAATTGAGATTAATTGTGGATTTATTACTGCTATTAAAAACATTGGCTTTGATTTTGGAGGTCATGGAAAATATTTTTTGTGTAATATCTAACATTTCAAGCTTGAACATGCTTGTTACAGCACATTTTTAAAACAAAATTTTTGAAGCTGTTTTTCAAAGTTTTTTTTATATCAAAACAAACATTGTTAGCATTTTATAAAAAATCTGTGATGAATTTTCTTTGAAGAAAAAAATAACGGAAAGGCTTCTTTTGTCTTTCTTTTTCGATTCCATTAGTTTTGCTTTTGTTGTTTTTTTTCTTGACAGCCCAATTTTGGTCAATCTTTAATTTGAAAGCTTTTTTAATGCGCGCGATAGCTCCATATTTCTTCTTGAAAAGAGAGATATTCTATTCACACAATCTTTGCTTCTTTCCTTTTTTGTCCATTTTTTTTCCGAAGAAAAAGAAGACAGCTGTTTTAACAGCTCTGCTACTTTAAGATTCTTTGTTTCTTCTTCTTAAAGAGGAAACACTTTAGAAGAATTATTTTTTATTCTTGAAAAACAATGTTTTTCAGCAAAAAATGAAAATGAAAAAAAGTTGTACTTTTTTACTTTTTTTAAATCCACATGCGATTACTGTATTGATATCACGTTTTTGAAGCCACTGTTAAATTTTGCTGTTTTATTTTTTTAAGAATTTTTTAAAACAAAACATTTGATAATTTAATATTTTTCAGGCAAATAGCTGGTGTAAACGTGGAGTAGATTTAATTAATTCAATTCCATTTGAAGTATCTGCAACGACAACAAATTCTGCAATGAATGCTTTGGATGAATTTTTGCATGAAGGAGAAAGGCTTCATCTTGATTCCCTTAAACAAACTCCAAATATGAATAATTTAATTTTGTTAACAACAACTGAAACTTCTTCTTTATTGGCTCAGGTATGTTTTTAGGCTGCACTTTTCTCGTTTTCGCTCCCCTCAAAAAATTCATTCACAAATTTGCATAAAATCAATGAGTTGATTTTATGCAAATTTGTGCGGTTGTGTTTTGTGAATGAATTTTTTGAGGGAGGCGAAAACGAGAAAAGTACCTTTTTAGGCTATGTTAAAAAAATTCGACCCCTTAAGTTTTCAACCTCTAAAAACTTTTCCAAGTATTTTTGCAGATTTATAAAAAAAAAGTTGTCAGTTAAAGTGCTGACTTTTCGGAAGCCCCCATTTTTAAACTGCCAGAAAAAAATTGATATGCCAAAAGTGAATAACATGTCATTTTTTATTGACCATTTTTTTTACAAATCCCAAAAGCCTTTTTACTCAAAAAGCATTTTTTAACATTATTTTTAATAGCTAAAAAACTTTTTTTTATAAAAAACGGGTCCCTTTAGAATTTTAGCTGATAAAAGTTTTGAATCATATCTGATATAACAAACTTTTAAAAATGTTTAATTGAGCGTTATTAACTTAATTTTAGGTTGCTGAAAGAATAGATGATATTCGACGATTAGGCGCCGCACGAAGGGATGCACTTCATAAATTAACTGAAACAAAAACTTCTTTGCCACAATCAGCAGCCTCAACAACAACAAATAGTAGTAATTTAAATTCAAAACCTGTTCAAGTTGTTTCACCTGAAAAGAAATTCCCAACATCACGTGGAAATTCAATTAGCTCAAATGGTTCATCAATTGCATCAAGTCCAACTGGAAGTGTTAAATCTCCATTAAGGGTTGGTTTTGAATGTTTTAATATTTTTGGGGTGGGGAGTGATTTGACAAGATCTACATTAAGGGGATATCGTTGAGCTTTGATACATCTACGACACCCATTGATACTTTGATCCCAGCGCATGCGAATTTAAAATGCGCGCAACATGCAAAACGACTGGCGACTGGAAAAAGTGTAATTTTTTCCAACAAATTTTTATTGTGTTTTTTTTTCAACTTTTTTTTAATTGAAAAAAGTTGAAACAAACGACACTTTTTCAAGTCTCCAGTTGTTTTGCATGTTGCGCGCATTTCAAATGCGCTTTCGCCGGAATCAAAGTATTGACGGGTACTGTAACAGTACTTTAATATCCACATGATGGCTTAAAAGCAATCATTGAATCATATCCATTTTTATCTTATATCTCTTTATTTCATCTCTAAAAATATTTTGATGCTATTTTGTTATTGCTTTCATCGACAAAAAAGTGCTTTTTGTTGAAACATTTGAAAAAACATTTTAAAAAAATTTCTTTGATCTTCTTTCAATTATCGTAACCTTTCTACTTCCGGTTTTCAATATTTATTTTTTTATTGTGGCATTAATAAATGGAAAAAAATGTTTCATTAGCTTATGATTTTTTTTTCTCTAACATTACGTGTTTTATTTATTGGAAAGAAAAAAAAGACTCATTATTATTCTTTTGCTGTTTTCTTTTTCTTTTCGTTGAATGAATCAGAATGCGAAAAAGCAATGAGACTTTTCTTTTTGTAAAAGAGTAATGAATATAGACAGAGGGAAAATGATATATACCTTTTAGAATAATAAATTTTTTTGTTGTTGAATGGTGACGATTTTTTTCGATGACCAATAGATTTTTTCAATGTTATTTCTTCCATTATGTTTTTTTGTGGAAAAATATGTTTTTGATTAAAACATTTTTGTTTGAGAGGATTTTGAGCTTCAAATGACGAGGATTTTAGAATCTTTAAATATCATTTTTTTCTGTTTTAACATTGTTGAGCTTGTTTGAAAGTGTAAAAATTCTCACGTGTGCTTTTTAGCTTTTAAGTGTTTTAAACATTTTTTTTTAAAAACCAATGTTTAATTTTCAAGATTCTTTTCTTTTTTTATCTTTTTTAGCTCATCTTTTTTAAGAAACTTTGACCTTTTTTTCTGTTTTAATGGTTTCTTGCTTTTTTCTGCGATCATGAAAAAAAATCAACCCGACAAACCATTATTTGCTCAAAAGCGGGAATACTTTTTTTACAAAAATCATTTTTTTTGGTTTTTTGATGACTTTTGAGGAGTTTAAGCATCTTTTTAAGGAAAACGGAAAAAAGTGGTTAAAACTGATTTTTGTTGCTTTTTGTGCTTGAAAAAAGAGTTTTTGTCGCTTTTTTTTGGGTGAAGTGGTTTTGAACTGTTTGAAATGGATTGATTTGAGAGATTAAATGTTGATTATTTTGTTGCCTCATTTTGAAAATCATTTTTGTTAAGTTTATATTTTTATTTTGGAACCTCTAAAGACTTTCCTTTTTTTTATTTGTCAATTTTCTCAAGGTTAAGAAATCTAAAAAGTATTATAAAAAACATTGTTTTATTACACCTAGTTTATATATATGTGTGAGAAAAGGTATATGTGTAATAATGTTTTTTTATTAGCAGCAAAAAAACTAGCTCTTTAAAAAACATAGGTGATTAGTATTCACTGCCTTTTTTAATGCAAAAAAATAATAAAGAAAGCACTTTCTCTCTTTCTTTCGATTTTTACACAAAAAATGGCAATATGATTTTTTTTCTATTTGCGCGTAAAAAAACGAACACAAATTGCTTTTTTTTAAAGTGATTTTTTGGCATTGAAAAATCAAGAAAGTGAGGAGACGAACGGCTGGTTGATTGACCATTGCGATATTTATAACCTGAAAGTTGAACAAAGAAAATGAAAAAAAAATGACTAACTGCGGAGAAAAAATGAAGAAGAAAAATAGAAGGAAATGGCATTTTAGGTAGATGGAAAGTCCTTGGGAGATTTTTTTTAAAAAACATCAAAAAATTTTTTTTTGACGAAATGATTAAAAATCAGTCTTCTTATTTTTTGGCGGGAGAGTTGAAGATTTTAGAACGGTTCAAATTGCGGTTTTGAATGTTTATTGAAGTATCAGTGGCGTTGAATGAATTCTGTTACAGTCACTGATAGGGCTTCTATGATTTTCAAAAATGCCTTTTTGTCATTATTTTACCTTTTAATCTTAGAAACTGAATTAAAAAAGCTAATAAAAATCAAGATGCATCCTGTTTTTGAGATTTTCGGCAAAAACTGATTTTGGCACATTTTACTATTTCTAAACCGATTTCAATATAATTTGACTTTTAAACCATAGAACTAGGCTAGGGAAACATATTACAACCAAAAAAATTTTTTTTTTCAAAATTATGCAAATTTTAGTTTCAGAAAATTTGCATAAAGCCCCTAAGAAACGACATAAAATATCGAGAAAGTTTCATTTCTGTGGATTCTAACTTAACCTTTTTTTCCCTTTTTTCCATTTTTGCTCGAAATTGAAAAAAATGTAGTTATACAATAATATTTTTTCTCTAATTTCAATGTTTCACACTTTTGTATTTTTGTAAAGTTTTCCCCCAAGTTTCATTTTCAAAAAAAATATAATGTGTTTATTGAAATTCCTTTCCATTCCCTTTTTTTCTCCCTCCAGGAGCTTTCCCTTTTTCCTTTCAAAACGAAGCGTAAATTTTTGATAAATAGATTTAGTGACCAGAAAATAAAGTAGTAATATTTCAGGAGAAAAAAGAGAAAAAAAAAGGATGACCAGCTGGTTTTGATCTTTTCTTTTTTTTGCCTTTTTTTTGACTCTGTAATTTTTTTCAGTTTTGTTTAAAAAGTTTTTTTTTACGAAATATATATTTTTATATAAACGGATTAGCATTTTTTTTCGGCGATCTTTCTTCTTTTTTTGTTCAATAAATCAATTATAGATTAAAAATGTATATTGGACATTAATGCATATTTTTATATTTTTCACACCTTTTTAATAAAATAGATAGGGATTTTATTAAACTTTGGCAGAAAAAAAAAGAATAAGACCGATTAACTTGCGACAGTGGGAAAAAAAGAAGTTTTATCTTACACAAGAATCAAAAACGTCTTTTTTTGCGATTTTAATCTTCTTTTTTCTTTTGTTTTTTTACGTTTCTTTGGCAAAAAAACTACTAACATTTGCGGGTAAAAATCTTGGCTTCAATATTTTTATTTTATCTGGGAGCTAAAAAAGATATTTGGATTTTTAGAAATAAAAAATAACGTTTTTTTCTGACTTTAAAAAAAGATGTAATGGGAAAAATGTTGAAGACTTGAAAAAGAAAAAATAAGATTGATGGTATTTTAAGTGTAAAGAATCTCAATCCTTTTTTTACTCCCATTTTTTTGCGCTTTTTTGAAAAAAAAATTTTTAGCAGTTTTTGGTTGAGGCAAGAAGCGTGAAATTGCAGCAGCAGCTCTTTTTTTTATCTTGATTTTTTTCTTTTACTTGCTTGTAATTTGACGTGGATCTTCTTTTCTTTTTTTGATTAAAAATGGAATAATATTCGTGGCGTGAAATGTCTTGATAGAATTTTGAGGGATAAAATTACGGATGTTAAAGTGTAATTAATTGTATACATTTTCTGCATATATTTCTTTGTTTGTTTGCTTGAGATTTTATAGTTAAGCTCAAAGGGTGCTTAAGATTTGTTTACAGAAATTTTTTTCAAGGACATGTAACAGATATTTTTTTTGTATGTGTAATTGAATTTGGTCAAAATGTTTGTTTTCGCTTTTGATTTTTTATGCATACAACAAAAAAATGATGAATGTTTGTAATTACATTTTTGTATAATTGCTTCCACAAAAAACATGAACGGAAATGAAAAAAATGGCTGCTTCAAGGCTGTTTTTGTGTTTTTTTGTAAATTTGCAATGAAATGTTGCAACAAAATTTATGCCTAAAAATTTTTATATGCGATTGTAGGTTTTTATTTTGCAACTTTAAGATCAGTAAAAAAGTATATTTTGATACGGATTTTTGTTGAAAAAAAAAACTCCCAGAAAACTGCTTTTTTTCATGCCATTAAAGAAACCGAAACAAAGTGCAGAATCTGAAAATGATACTTAAAGTTTTGATTTATTGTGACTTGCCCAGCTTCTGTCTCAACTTTATCTTTTATGAATTTTTTTCAAAAAAAAACTTTTCTCAGCAGGAGTTTTTACTTTTTTAAATAAAAAAATCATGAGGAAAAGATTTTTCAAATCCGGATTTTCTAGCAGCTCTCTCGATTCTATTCTTTTTTTCATCGAGTATTAAGGACTTTTTCGAAAGATAAATTTTTTGAGGGGGGTTTTCTGATCTCTATTGTTTTAAGAGAAAGAGATGTTTCTTCTATTTTTTGGACAATAACAATTAACAGTTTGGGTGATTTAAGTTAGTTATTTTGTCATTGTTGTTTAAAGCTATTTTTTCTAATTTTTCAAAACTGATTTTTAAAAAAAATAAAAATTGGGCTTTAAATTTTTGCGCTTAAATTTTTAATCTCAATTTGAACATCATCGCCTGCCTTTTTTTACGTAACCGCAAAAAAATCACAAATTTTTGATTTGCGTGTAACAAAATATTTATCTATAATTTTTTCCATTCATTTTAAAATAATTTTTTTTTTCAAATTTAAATCTGGAACGAATAATAAAAAATCCCACTATCGTTCTCGTGTTCTCTTTTTTTTATAAAAAATAATAAAACATCAAAAAATCATTTGATTATTGTTTTTTTAGTCCTTTTTTGTTTCATCCATTTTTTATTTTGGTTCATTTATTTTTGAAACGATTATTAAAAAAGTCACTCAACTCTTTTTTTTTCAATTTTTGAGGCATTTAACTTTTTTCATTTGTTTTTCCATAAAAATTTAATTTTGTAAACGAGATTGAAAATTTTTTATAAACTTTTTTTGGAAAAGAAGCTTCTGTTGGGGACTGGCGATGAGGCTTTTTTAAAGGGAGAAAAATGACCAAATTGCGCAATTTTTTTAATGGACATAAAAAAAGCTGCGAAAAAGAAGCAATTGAGTCTTCTCTCCTTTTTTTCCCATAAACTCTACTTTTTAAGCTTTAAAGTAGAAGAGAGGGAAAAAAGTTTTTGGCTAATATCTTTGTTCTTTGACAAATATTTAGCAAAAAATATTGAAGGCAAAACAGAGGGGAGAGAAATGGGATGCCTGAGGGAGAAAGAGAGGAATGTGTTAATGCGCAAAAAAGAAAATGTGCAAATATTAATGCTGCTTTATTGCAAAAAAAAGTATTTTTGATCCAAGTTTTTTTTAAATGACTTTGATTTTGAGACGATTGACTTGAAGAAGAAGGAGAAAAAGTTAAAAGGTGTTGAAAAAATGGTTCACGTTTTTCTTTCTTCAATATTTTCAAAGATGAAAAGGGATATATAAAAGAAAGAGATGTTGTATCTTTTATTTGTGTATGATGGAATTTGAATGAGATAAAAATTTATACAAGTGATGAAAAAATAATAATAACATGGATCATTTAAGATGAGCGTGAAAAAAAGGAAGGAAGGAACAAAGGATAGGAGATTTTTTAATGGTTTTAAATTTTTTTGGGATATCCGCAAATTTGAATTTTTGATGGGATTTGTAAAAGCAGGTTTTCATTTGAGATGTCCCAAGTTCTAGTTGTTGTTTTTGCCATTTTGTTAACCTTTCGCATCGAATTGAAAGCGAATAAATCATTCTTTTTTTTGATCCGATGTTTGGCAAAGTGCTTTTGTTGGCATTCGAAAAACCGCCAAATTTAAAAATCTTTTGCTAAAAATTTCTATGTTTTTCTCGGATAAAAAAAATTTTTCACAAACAAAATTTTACGAAAAAAACGAACTTTTAGGGTGGTTAAAAATCCGATAAAAAATCACCAAAAAAAGATGAGTTCGTTTTTTTTCGTAAAGTTTTGTAAAAGTTTGTGAAAAAATTTTTTATCCGAGAAAAACATAAAAATTTTTAGCAAGAGATTTTTAAATTTTGCGGTTTTTCGAATGCCAACAAAAGCACTTTGCCAGACATCTGATCAAAAAAAAGAACCTTCGTTTCGATGTGCTTTAAGGCCAACACCATTCTAGATCGTTGTTAGCCCCTCTAGGTTTTATCTCTTATCCCTAAACTCCTCACCACAACTTTTATCTCTTATGACCCTAAAAACATTTTTTACTAAAACCAATATTTTTCATTGATTTCTTTATTACCCTCTCTTTTTTTCCAATCATGAGAAAATTTTATTGTGTTGATTTTAGAAGGGTTTGGCTTTTATTATTATTTTTAACGTTGGTTCATGCAAAAAAAAACTTTGTTTTAAGTTTTATTTTATTTAAAACATTGCAAAAAAAAGCGTGTGTGTTTTTAAGCTTTGGAAAGTTTTTATGATATTTATCAAATGTAAAACAGCAAATAAAGAATCACTTGTTTGCTTCACTATTTTTTAATGTCCTCGATTTTTTGTGGTTTTTATAATTCGAATTAATTTATGCGTGGTTTTTTGCGTTTTTGATATATCAAAAATTTTCAATTCTTTTTTTTTAAAGCCTGCTTCTCTCTTCATCATTGCAGTTTTTTGGTGTTTAACTTCCTTTTTCCCATCAAAGAATTTTTTTTGAAGTAAAATTTTTTACTTCAAAATTAATCGAAAATATAATATTTATATTTTGCAAACGTGGATCAAATGAAACGACACCTTCCTCGCCTGTTATCATTTCGGTCCTCTAAACGAAAGCAGCTTCAATCAACAAATGTTTTCAATGATACAAGTTTATCGGATATGTCATTTTCAAATGTAAATTTTCCATTTAAACAATCATCTCGGACACTTCCGGGTGATATTGAAATTGTTGCTGGACATCATAC
>JAQIXH010000631.1:0-11972 GCA_034700145.1 Panagrolaimus detritophagus | reverse complement strand
TTTCTACAGTATACCTCTCTTTGTCTTTTTTTTTGACCGAAAAAAAATGAAGGGGAACACTGGCGTCGCACATTGCTTTGCACGTTTCTAGCCTCATGTTTCGGATCTCAAAAGGGAACATTCAGAGATGACAAATTGTTAAACGCCCAAAACCTTTTTCAAATGATTTCTCATATGTTTTTAAACGTGTCCCTCATAATTTTTTGATTCCCTTTCCAACAAATGCCATTTTTTGCATAATCAAGTAGCACAGTTAAAAAATGAGTTTCTTAAAATTTTGACAAATACAAATAATATTTTTAGTTATTAGAAATCTGAAAAACTCAAAAAAATCAAATTTTTAGCTATAAATAGCAGGCGATATCGTGTTCTACTCGATTATGCTAAAAATGGCATTTGTTGGAATGGGAATGTAAAAATTGACAGGAATACGTTTAAACATATGAGAAATCATTTGAAACAGGTTTTGGGCGTTTAAGGAAAGATCATCTTTGAATGTTCCCTTGTCAGTAAATCACATCGTTAACAAAATTTTATTGAATAAAGACAAAACGGAAATCAATACACTGACAACTATCGTTTTGCTCCCATAAGAAAAATAGAAAAATAGCAATTGTCTCGATTGGAAAACACTTTTTCTCACATGACGCTTTTAAAGTTGAAAAAAACGATAGCGAAACTATTTAAAAAAAATGTTTCTCCATTTATCTCTCCAGTTCCTTTCATGTATGCAAAAGTCTACATTTTTTCTTTTCCCTGTAATATTTGTTTTTTGTCAACTATCAAACGCGTTTCAGAAAGAAATCAAAATGGTTTTTGAAATGAAAATACAGTATAATTATGACTATAAAACATGTACAAGAAAGAATAAAATTTGTCTAATAACTTTTGTAACATTATTAACATGAATCTTTAATAAATTTTGACCGAAAATTTGTTATTCGATTTATCCAATATCTGACCCATAATTTCGGCCTTAAAGGTACACCATCTTTATCAAATTCTGTTAATTTATTTCTTGAAAATTTTTCCATGCTTTCTTCTGTAACTTCATTCCAATCATTTACAACCATTACAGGCATATCATCATATAATGGCTGTAATTCACTTTTTAATACAATTGGAACTGCTCCCATTGCAAGTGATTCCCATGTTCGAAAGCAATCAATTCCATTTCCTAAAAATGAAAAAATAAACTAAATATAAAAAAATTAGGCTATTGGTATTCTTAAAAAGATACACATCTAAAACACTTTTATTTTACCTGGAGGACTTAAAACAAATTGTGAATTCCCAAGCTTCCAGAGATAATGTTCCCAACTATTTCTACTTTCGTCTATTATCACTTTTGTAGAATTTTCATTAAAAAATGTTTTAAAATATTGTATTGTATCAATTCTATTTTTATTAGTTCCTGGAGAAATATTTAAATATAAAAGTATTGTTCTTTTAAAATATGGAACAACATTATTTTTTATTGTATCATACAGTGTTTCAAATGATTCTACTGGAGATGGTAAAATTCCAATTGGGATTGGTTCAAGTTTTGGATGTCTAAAAGGGATGACTCTGTACACATTTTAAATTTAAATGAAGGATTTACTTTGCAACAACATTTTGTGCAAACCAATATCCAATATTTTTATGATCCAAATACATCAGATGCCATGGATATCCAGCGGGATAATCACTTTCATGTGAAATTAAAATATATTTGTTTCTAATTTTTTTATGATAAATTTCCCAGAAATAATTGACAAAATGTTGTGTAACAAATATTATATCACCGCATTCAACTTCATCAACTTTAATATTATCCACTTCAGTTGAATACTGCCAATTTGATAAACTTCGAAAAAAATTTGCATAGCCAATTTTTTGAATAGAATTGGAAATAAATGGAAAACCAGGAATTTTAGAAATACTTAGATTATTTTGTTTAATAATTTCAGATTCGTTTATGCATGATTCAAAATGTGCTTCAGACATATTTATTTCATTTAGGGCTACCAAACTTGTTTTGAAGTTTTTGAAATATGTTGTATTATTTTGACAACGAAATCTTTTCTCTGGGATAGGAGGTTTAACATAAGTTGCATTATCACTTGAAAAATTGGTCTTATTGATAGATATCCTAAATATCAATATACAGTAAATACTACTTGTATTTTTATATTGAAAATAAAAAAAAAGAATTATCCATAGAAACCTCTTTTTTTCAGAAACTTTAAAAGTTTGACAAACCGATTTTGAAGAAAGAGAAGTATCATACATAAAAGAAAAATACAGAGATAAAAAAATTTTTGTATTCGATTAGAAACCGCCGTCATTCAAATGCGGTAGAATAAAGATATCTTTATTTTTAATAATAGCAGCAAGTGATTAACACTTTAAAAAAACATCAAAAAAAATGTTTTGTTAATTTTCTGGATTCGCTCTTTTCGTGCAATTAACGAAAATCTATTGTTTCGTTGTTCCCTTAAAAATGTCTTTCCTTTTAAACATTCTTTCCAAAGAATTTATTCCAATTCACGGCAGACCCAAACAGAAGAAAAAAAGAAAATGCTTTTTTCTATTGTTCTTCCTTTGACTTTTCACTTAAAGTGAGATATCTTTTTTTAAACTCCAGATTTTGAAAAACACTTTTTGGATCCCCATTCAGTTTTTAATCATAGGTTTTTTGAGAAAAAAGTGATAATTTTATCGTAATTAATAACTGGTTTCACTGCAACTTTGTAAAACCAGTATTTATTTAAATTTCAAGGAACCTTAAATGGGTTTATTTAGTATGAAAGAAATAACGAAGTATTTCCTCGCTTTACATAGTTGCAGCAACGTCATATATTTTTCTGAGTAAAAAAATGATTATTTTATCATAATAAATAATTGGTTTCACTGCAACTTTGTAAAATTTGACGTGTCAAAAAATGTTTGTATCCTAAAATTTGTTCTAGTTAAAGGGCGACGAACTCCTGTCATGATTATTATATTTATTCAAATTTCAAAATTCTTTGGTAAAGAATACCAAAACTAACGAAATATCAAAAAGCCAAGGGTTGGATTAAATTTTGTTTGGGAATCCCGAACTTCGAAAGTTAGATTTTGGTTAGAAAAAAGCGGGGAACACTTTAGTTCGAGTGTGTCTTTGTTCATTTCTAATTTATTAGTTTTTTGTATTTTTGCTAGGTACAGGCGCGTTCACTTTTTAGAAAGAAAAAAATGCAAAAGAGACGGCGGGGAAAAAAATCGGTGCTTCTCCGTTAGAGACCTTGTCCAAGTGGGAGACAGCGCATGCATTAAACGCAAACGCTGGAGGTTCGGTTTCCCCTGAGAACAAAAAAAATATTTGGAATTTAAAAAAAATTTTAATAAAATATTTCCATTTTTATATTGGAATTTGAAAGCCTCGAGTTGTACATTGTTTTCTTCCCTTTAATAATGACATCGATTTTGTATAAGAATTCTTTTTTTGTTACATCAGTTTCTTTTTTGTGAAAAAAGCGTTTGAATTTTAATAAAACATTTTTAAAAATAACACATTTCAAATTTATAAATTTCCAAAAAAGTTTACAGTTCAAGTATTTTTTAAGCCCTTTAAGTTAAATTTATTACATTTTCGGTAAATTTACCGGTAAATTTACCGACAATCAAATTTACCGGTAAATGTCCAACCCTACCTTTAACAATTGCTTTTTTTTCTGCTAATTAGTGTTCCCGTCCCGTCCCGTTTTCGGAAAATCACGGGAACGGGAATTCCCGTGTTTTTAGAAATGGCCACGGGATCACGGGATTCCCGCGGGAATCCCGTGATCCCGTCGAAAATAATCTACCCCAAAAAGAGTACAAAAAAAGAGTAATGTAGAAATTTATTAAAATCAGCAACAAAAAAAGGAATAGTTATTAACAATAAAAAGATTTAAAATTCTTCACCAGAATCAGATTCATCGGATGCTTCATTTGCTTTTTCAACAGTATCAACATTTCTTTTTTGCATTACTCGAATTTGAAGGAGTTTTTGAGCGGAATCTGCAGATAATCTATTTCTTTGCTTATTGCCATATAATGAAGTGGCATCAGAAAAAAAGCTTTCAGATTCAACAGAACTTGAAGAAGCCAAGAAAAAATATTTTGCAGCTTTTGAAGTATTTGGTAAAAATTGTTCATTTTTTTCATAAAAATTCAATGGTTTAATACCAGGATCAACACGATCTTTTACAAACTGCAATTCTTTTTTGATTTCTTCTCGAATATCTGGTGCATTTCTTGCTGGTGCAGCATTTACTGATCGACGTTGATCTAGTTCATCAGGATTTATTAATGAACCATTTGAGCTTGTAGAATCATATGAATTATTAGCACTTCTTAAACCATCATTTAAATCTTCAGCAAAAAAATCTTGAACATTATCTTTAACAAGATTTAAAATAATATTTCTATCTGCTGCTTCCCATTGAGATTCTGTTAAATAATTTGTATTGCCTTTGAATCGTGGATCAAGTGCCATTGCAGAAGTAATATATCTATTCTTTCCATAATTTTTGATCTTTTTTTCAAATTGTGTTGAGAGCTTTTCCATTAAAGTTTTGCTGGATGAACATTTAAATTTTTTTGATTTCAAAGCAAAGGTATCAATCCAAGTTTTAAGTTTCAAGGAAAATTCAACTTTTTTTGCGCTGGAAAAATCATTTTTTAACGGGAATTTTTCTGTCAGTTTTTACGGGAATTTAGGACCACGGGACGGGATTACGGGATTTTCACGGGACTGAAATAGCTACGGGACGGGAAACGGGAAAGTCCCGTCCCGTTTCCCGCGGGAATCCCGTCGGGAACGGGACGGGATGGGAACACTACTGCTAATTTATTCTTTTTGCTGGTAAAATCCTGCGAGTATTATTAAATGTCAACATACAAAAATGGAATTATGAATCCATTTGTCGTAAGTTATTTAGCACAAAAATGCAACAGAGAATTTTGTTAAAATATTTTTTCATTTACAAGCCGCAAAAAAACACACAGCACCAAAATTTATTGCAACAAAGAGCATTCGTCCAGCGGAAATCCCGCTGGACGAATGCTTGAAAAAATCATGCATTTGCATGTTTTTTTGTGTCTCGGCTTTCCAAAAGTTCAAAAATGTTGTATTTTTTCTTGCTTTTATCCGAAAGTGTTAACACCACAAAAAACGCGTTGCAAAAAAATATAAATTTGAGTCAGAGATGCAAAGAAACGCTCTCTCTGCTTTGCAAAATTGTGCAAATATTTTTCACTGCTTTATTTTACCATCGTTTTTATGCTGTGAAAAATTGTAAAAGCAAAACATGTGTATCCTTAACAGTGTTTTCCCGATGCCGATTCCGATTCCTCATTTGGGGTTCGGAAAGAATCGGAATCGGAACGAGAATCGATGGAATCGGATCGGAATCGGAAAAAATGGAATCGATTCCCGCTGTTGTAATTACATTTAAATATGATTTTAAAAAACATCACATGTGCTGAAACATTTTTTATGCCCGAATATGTTTAAAAACATGATATTTATAAATTTTGATCAATTTTGGACAGTTTTAACGCAAAAATCAAAAAAAATTTTTTTTCAGTTTTATCGCACAGGGGGGACCACGTGAAAAAGTTGAAAAATCGAAAAAATTTTTTTTCAGTTTTTTTGATTGCAAATGATGGAATGTCTATTATTACTTGTTAATGGGTATTTCTGCAAAAAAAACACTATAAAACATCATTTTTGAAGCATTTTGTGCAAAAAAAATTTTGAGGAATCGGAATCGATGGAATCGGATCGGAATCGGAAAAGCTAAATGGAATCGATTCCGGATCGGAATCGGAAAAAATGGAATTGGGAAAACACTGATCCTTAACTATTTATATAAATACTAAATTTAAAATTTGTTTATTTTATTTGATTATTAAAAAAATACAAATAAAACAGCAGATAGAAATAATATAGCAGAATGAGAAGATCCATATATTGTTGAAATTTTTTACAAAAATGGGAAGCAGTTTTGTGTTTTACGTCTTTTATAAGAACTAGGGTGAAGCCCGCCCCTTCGGGGCGGGCCACCCAAGCTCCCTGCTTCAAAAATAACAAACAAAAAAAGAAAGCAAAATTGTTTTTTTTTTCAAACAAAAAGTAACAAACAAAAAACAGCAACCAAAAAAAAATTTGCAACAGAAAATGTTGCTCCACAAACACCCTTTAATTGCTAAAAAAATTCCTATAAATCAATAGGCAAAAAACAAAAAAATTTGCAAGCAAAAAAATGATGACAATAGCTCAAAACACTTTGCCAAGCAAGCGCTTCATTCGAAATAAAATGACACAAACCAACAAACGAACAATCACGCTTTTATAGAGGGATTATATTTTAATTTTATCTTTCATAAGCCTTCGATGTCACTTATTGCTTTGCGTCTGTGAATCTTCTCCAAAATATATGAATAAAAAATGTGATGTGAATATTTACAAAAATAATTGCAAAAAAATAGTGAAAAAATGTGCAACTTTTATCTTTAACTAAGTTAAAGATTACCAACTATTAAAAAATTATAAAAATTTTTTTGTGATAAAAACAAGCATTTTTCTACAAAAAAAAATAATAAAGTTTAATTTATTAAAATATGTTCATTAATAAAGATTTTTTCAACGATTTCGAACTTTATTTATTATTAATGTTAAAAAATATTCAAAAAAACGATCCTTAAGATTTAAATACCTGTGTTTTCATAGACGTTTTGAAACGAAAAATTGCCTTTTTGTAAGACGAAAAATATACGAAAGTAATTTTATTTTGTTTAAAAGCAATTTTTAAACAAAAAATTTTTAGAAAAATCAACGTACAAAATTTTATCTCCCTTTTGATAATTTATTCTCTAGTTTCTATAAAAAACGACTTGAAGAAATCATTGATGAAATTGTTTCAGCAAAAGAATTTGGTTATAAACCTCCATTTATTTCATTTGATGGACTTGATCAAAAATGATTTGGAAAAATTGATATTTATTTTTTTCACATGCATAAAAAAAGAAAGTGGTACATAAAAAGATAATAATAAACACGGAAAATTAGAGACAGAAACAAAGTTATAAATAATTAAAACAAAGCGGAAGAAATGAAAAACGAAATGAATGCATTTTTGAAGGAATGATTACGGTAACTGGTGCTCTAGGGGCATATTTATCACAAGTTGCAGAAATAACACTATAAAAAAACGAAATAAAAAAGAAGAACAATAAACCAAAGAAAACATACGCCATTTCAAAACGAAGAACACTTTGATAACTTCCTTCATCACATCCTAAAAATAAGTATTAATAAATAAATATTAAAAAACAAAAAATTACATACCATTTCGGAACAAGATAATTCGAGATGGAGGAGATCCACGATTTTTTTGAAATCGCTCAAGGATTTCTTCAAGCAATTTATCAAGGACGCTTAACTAAAAATATAAAGCATATAAATGAAGCAGCAAAAATTAAAAGACAAACTTTTCCATCACGATACATAGGAGAGAAAAAGAAATTTCCAATAAATTCATTTGGAGAAATTCCATGATGGAGTCTCCATCATTTGCACAAAATCTAAAAAAAGCTTTTGAAAATAAATACAGTAAATTTAACAAACATACCCAAAAATAGAGTCATTAGCAGGAAAAGTGCTTGTATCACTACCACTATCACCAGCGCTTTGTTCATGTTTTGAAGCATTTTGTGAATCATTTTGCGAATCGTTTTGAGGATTTCCCATTCCATCTGAAGGATGATTCATTTTAAGTCCATTAAAAAGAACAGTTGATTTAATAGGAAAATCATGCAAAACAATATCGTAATTAAGTCCTAAATCCAAAAAAATATATAAAAAATGCAAAAAAAAATCATAGTTAAACTTACCACCAAATTTAACATTAGCTTTAGCTGCAATATTTTCACGAGAAAGAGGAGATGTTGTTAAGACTTTGTAAATTGTGGAAGTTTTTAAGCATTGAGTTATAGCTTCATATTTTTCTACAAATTCTTTAATTGTTTCTAAAAAAGAATCTTAAAATTCAATTAAAAAATGTGTAAAAGTAACTAACCATGATGTTTTGTATAACGATCAGAATGACCAAAAAGGATATATTCGCATTGTTCCCGTCTTGCAGAATCAAAAGCTTCTTCAATATTAGTAACATCACATGAAACTTCATGAACATGAAGAGGTCCAGCAATTTCATAACATTTTATTTTTCTAAAAAATAAAATGTTACGATATAGCTAGCGCGCTAATACTTTCACAAATTAGTTTTTAGTCCCAGATATTCGATTTGAACCTATTTTGAAGTCAAAAATCGAAACTCACTTCGCGTACTTCACTTGTAAAAAAAACATACTTAAATTCATTGAGTTTTATACGTTCTTGAGGAACATTCAATAATATAGCAATCCATCGTTTTAAAGATGCACTTTTGATAAATGTAGCTAGCTTTGGTAAACGCCATTTACCGTTTTGTTCAGGATGAGGAGAAGTGTTTGAATAGCGAACTTGGGGAGCTAAAAATGGAAAATGTTTAATGAAATTTATAAAAGATAAAAACAAACCTTTCCAAACACGAGTTTTTACTTCCAAAGGTTTTTCAAGAACTTCCATACCAGCTTTATTCAGAAATTTATCAATTCCAAAAGCAAATGATCCAAGGCAGCTTGCAACTTCAGCTTTTTTAACAGAAGGTGCAACAGCTCATGCCTGAAAAACAAACAATTATCTTTAAATAAAATATATCAGAAACTTACTTTAACGATGGCTGCAGTGTCCACTAGACTAATATTGTTATTTGATACACGTTGACAGTCTAAACGCAGTCCATTACGGTAAGAAAGAAACAAAAATATAAAAATAACTCACCAACAACATACAACAGTTCAACTGGAAAGTATTGAATATTACCATTAATCTTTTTTGAACCAATCTAAAAAAAATATAAAAAATAGTACAAAACCAATAAAGAAAACATACAGCTTAAGGCCAATGTGAATAGCGAAGATGAATTTTATAACGTTGTGAAAAGTATTCAGCAATACTGGTTTTCATACCATTATATTCAATAAGGGTTTCATCAGCACCTCCTGCACTTGAATCAGATAAACGAATAGAATCATTTTGTCGATTACCATGTAAAGGAAAAACTTCAAGACCTTTAAAAAATAACTTTTTAGAAAATGCAAAAAGATTAAAAAAATAACTTACGTTTAACATAATTGTTCATATGCTGATAGTGATCCAAAGTTGGAACAATGCTACGTGTAACATTAATGGCGGAAGATAACTAAAACAAGGTTCACAGTAGTTTACAAGCTCAAAAAAAATACTTACCATTTCATAAAGATTAATCGATTTGTAAAAAGGAGTCTTTTAGGCTAAAAATAAACAATAAATAAATATCAAAACATATAAACACTTACAACCAATAATAACAGCAGGTGCATCTTTACTTTTGGGACCTTCAACACAAGCAACACTTTTGAATGCACCAGCAGATAAATACTTTCCACCTCCAAGATCAACGGTACCAAAAAAGCCTAAAAAAATATCAAGGTTAAAGCAGGAAAATGCAAAGAAAAAACCTACATTTTCAGGTTCCATAAAATAAGACCTTTTTAATTCATACATGATATATTCTCCTTTAAAAATAAAATAATGTAACAGAAGAATGGAAAAGAAAAGCTAAAACTTACTGAAGAAGGGAAATATGACGAGAAGTTGCCAATTCCAAAAAGCCAATAATATTATAAGGTTGTTCAGAAAGATCCAAAGATTTGGATCTTGTTAAATCTCAGATATTAAAAACATTATCTTGTGGTTTCTTTACGATAAGAGTTGTTTCATAAACACGATCGATAGCAGCACGCGTTTCAGCGGCATCGAAAGACATTGAAATATCGAAATTATTAAGTTCAATAAGAGAATATAATGTGTTTGCAAAATCGATACAAAAACATTAGGATTTTTGACCATGAAAGCAGCACGTAACTTTTGTTGAAGTTGATGATTTTGCAATGTTGAATAATCAGATGTTCTTCTGATAAGACCAACAACAGGAAAATGTTGACCAGCAAAACGACCAGTTTCAAACCATTTTTTCATATTAATATGATAAATATAAACATTAAACTAAAAAATAAAAAAATATATAGTTACTTACAATAAAACAGTTAAATTTACTTTTGTTTTAAGACCATAAATATTTGTGGTAAGTTTAATTTCTGCATCTCCACTACGGAATGTGCCACGAGTTGCTACAGCTTTATCATAAATAAGGCAATCACCAAGTTCCAAGCCTAATTGTTGCAATACTACCAAAGATGCACCAAAAATACCATCATCCTTAGAAACTCGACCCTAAAAAATGGAATATAAAGGCTCTAAAATGTGAATCACTAATGAGAAAAAAACGACTTACATCATTTGTATTGTTATCAGTTTCAGTTTCAGATTCAGAGGTGGTGTTAAAACCCACTTGAAACCTCTTCATTAAGATCATTATCAACTGCGAAAGCAAGATCATCGCCAATTGCGGCTTCATTAGTATTGCCAGATGACATATTAATTAAGTTGTAACTGAAAGTATTAGAAGATAAAAAGATAAAAAAATGTTTAAAAAAGCGCGGAACAATTCGGAAATACAAAAGTAAAGTAAGAATAAATGACAAAAATGTAAGTAAAAAAGGGGAAGCCAATATTGGCGCCAAAAAAAATTGTTTTCGCTGCGAGATGAAAAAGACGCTCAAACAATGATGATTCATTTCCTAAATGTTCTTCTTGAAAGGAACACCAGAGTTGTCCCGGATTTGTATGGGGAGAACACTATGTGTGTCCCGGATTGAAGAATCCCTGACACCCCTTTCACATGATTCATCATCATTGCTTGCGTGAAATAGGGAGTGTTGTGCTTTGACTTCCCAGTTTTTTGTCGAATGATTTTTTCAAAGTATTATGCAATGTATTCCGTCTGCTATCAAACGTTGCCGTCCCTCATAATGAAAAAAGAGGGGAAGTGGACATCCCCAAAGTTCATTTTTTTGCTCGCCGTTTTCACCGTTTTGTAGCGAACATGATTTAATGAGAATGGCTGGAATTTGAGATGATTTCGAACCACTTTTGCGATTTACAAAAGAGTTCGAAAAATTAGCAGAAAACTGTTGCATACATAACCATACAAAAAGAAAAATTGTAAATAACTTATTAACGAATTTTCTTAGCAATAACAACACATTCAACAATTTTTTTAACATCAACATTTCTACCATTTTTCATTGTATTTTCTTTGAAAGTAATTCTTTTTCAAAGAATGAAATAATACGAGATAATTCATTATTAGAAATAATAGTTATTTAACATATGTCTTATGCGCCCAGAGTCCATGTATTCTGCCCGAGATATTCCAGTTTGCGCCCGGGCGCGCCCGAAAAAAACGCGGGCGCGCCCGGGCGCACATCATCCCTTAATTTGATCATAAAGATATAATTTTTTTAAATTGAATTAAACTAATAAAGCTTTGGAATAATGAAAAAAATCATTTTTTGATTAGATTCGTTAATACTATATGCTTGAATATGCAATTCATCAGAGAACTTGGCTTTTAAATTTGTTAAATCAATTTGCTTTTGCTTATTAGGTCTATAATGAAAATTAGAAGAATAATAACCAATTACGTTTTTGCATTCTTTGCAATTAAAAAACTTTTCTACGTAAATAACCAAAAATAAAGTTGAAAAACTGTTTAACCAAACTCAAAAAAGATTTTTATACAATATTAAATTTTAATTTCTCGACAAAGACCGAATAAAACTATTAATGTTTTTCAGCAAAATTTTATCGAAACATTGAGAATAAAATATAAAAATATTTCGTAAAAAAATATTTTAAAAAAGTTTTTATACAAAGATATGGAAATATTTTGGAGTTTGTGCAAATTTGAAAT